>MU182074.1:505524-572510 GCA_016904865.1 Pissodes strobi
AATAATAATAATAATAATAATAATAATAATAATAATAATAATAATAACAATAACAATAATAATAATATGATGCTTTGTCAAAATTTTTTGCAATTTGTAGACAAAGCAGCTAGCGTACAAAACATATAAAAACACAAATAGAAACATACAATGAAAATGAAAAGAAAAACCTAACTATACAAAACTTTATACAATTGTGCAAATTGTAGGTGGTCAAAAATTTTATAAAATAATAAATATTAAAATATTTAACCATTTAAACATCAAATCCTAAACACTAAACGCCAAACATGAAACATTAAACTAGTGTGTAAGATGCTCAAAATTAAGTATTAATAAAAAAGTCGTTCACTCCGTATAACGGTCTCTCCAGTAAGTAGTATGATCTCAAAGATCAGCGAAATGAGGGAAAAGATGTTACTGACTTCATTTCAAATGGCAGATTATTGTGCATTTTTTTGCATTGTGGCTCGAATTCGTGACTATGTATGGGGAACTCGGAAACCGTAAGAGATACAGTGTCGGTCAAATTAAGGCAAAATTGCGCATTTAGGTGCCTAACAATATGCCGTTTAGAAAGTTTTAAAATTCCGAGTATTTCCGGAGACATCCGGAAAAAAACCGAAATTTTGAAAAATCGTTTTATTTTTTTCCTGGGCTTATTTAAAAACGGATTTCAAATTTAATTGCACTTTTGCCACTTTTTACGCTCTATCCAATGATGGTATCCGGTTTGAAATCCGACGTTTCGTCTTCAAGGGATCATCATCAACTTTCTTTTTTTAAATACGAACTTTAATTTGTACCTTAAATTATTTAAAATCACGCCAAAGCAAAATATATAAAATAAAAATAATAAAAAAAAGAATCAAAAAAAAATAAAAAAAAATAAAAACACATACTCATAATAACAACGCCAATGCCATCTGAAAAACGATAAAAAAAAATTAAAGTTCGTATTTAAAACAAGAAAGTTGATGATGATCCCTTGAAGACGAAACGTCCGATTTCAAACTGGATATCATCATTGGATAGAGCGGAAAAAGTGGCAATGCAAAAGTGCAATTAGATTTGAAATCCGTTTTTAAGTAAACTCAAGAAAAAATAATTTTTTCTTCAAACGTCAGTAAATCCGTCATTACTCGACTGTGTAGGCGGCCGTGAAGTCTCATTTTTTTCTCCGCCGGAGCTTTACTTTTCACTTTTCCGCCGGCGGAGGTAAAAGTGTTACCATAGCAACATAGATACAAACAAACAACAAAACAAGCGTCAACAACTCAAGAATTATTAAACTAAAAGTTGTATTTATCACTCAATTTGTGCACTGCATTTCTAAAAATCACTAATTTAGGAACAAATTGGTTATTAACTTAATCGAACTTACTCAATAACTGCTTATCAATACGGAATTAAAACGCAATCGGAGACGCAATTTTAAAAAATTAATTATTGTTGACAGTGTCCACTGACAGCTTTATGTTACATTAGTATAGCAACGACCTGTGCCTATTCACCGATACCGGTCTAAGCCGCCTTGCAAACACAGTGCAAACCAACTTATCTTTGATAATAATTATTATTATTACTATTAAAAAGAGATATTTTTGCATTAATTTGTCGACATTTGAAGAAAAAACAGCATATTTTATGGGGAGGAAAAGTTACTTTTCATGGCTTGCTCTCTATTACCAGCCTCACTCCGTTCGGCTGTTAAACACGAGCGCGCCATGAAAAGTATCACATTTCCTCCATATAAAATAATATACTATTATTTATTCTGATCTTACTTGTCACAAATACATCAAAACTAGCTGCCTATTCAATCACAATAATGCATACAAACACATTCCCATAACAACGCTGGATAAATATTAGATACCTGTGTCTTGCTTGTCTTCCAAGTTTGACGTTTGCTTACATTTTAATTCAAAATGTATTATGACATGATTTTGAACACATAAAATAATAATAATTTTTTTGATTTCAGAGAGGTATTATGATAAATGTCGTTCACTACACGTCCAGAAACAGTTTTTCCCGCGCTTGCATGACTTCCGGTGTTCGCCTCACACCAGAAACTGTCGTGCGCGCACCGGAAAAGCCTAGTTTCCGGACTGGTAATGAAATATACTATTCTTGAAGGCAACTTGGGACCATATAAGATATAGAGTTGAGATTATATATGGGCTAAACAACACCGAATTGCAAGGGAAAAAAAATGATTCTATAACAAACCAGCGGTAGATAGATATTCATATTTTCTAAATGTCATTGCTTTCTAAAAATTCTTTGCTCGAGCTCTTTAAACCAGATACTACTTTAAAATAAATTAATTAAACTGTGCCTTTATGCATTAAAAAGCCAGACGATCAGTAATTAATTTTTAATGATCAGAGATAGTTTAGATAACGGAAACGTTGCATAAGTTAAAAGCAATGAAAATCTTTCAAAATCATTTTGTACTTAACATATCTTGTTAAACTGTAAAATCATAATACGAAAATTAAACTAAATATCAATCTAACACCAGTGCCTTCTGGAAAATTTCTTTAGCGTTTAGTCATTAGATTTTCATCGGTAGTATAACTAACCAAGATTGAGAGGTTTGAAGTGCCTATTTATATACTGCAGGTTCATTTGCCACCTGTGCTTAGAAAATCAGTCACTGGCCTAACAGAGTACATTTATATATTGAAAATACCAAAAATATCTACTAGAAAGATACAATGCAGTTTGTGTTGAAAGGTGAACTACTAATTTTGAGCATGGATTTTATTTCGACTACGATCTGTTTTGAAAGGAGAGTTAGTAACATTTGTATTGATTTAGACAAAGTAAGTATTTCTGGCGTAAATACTAAAAGGAATATTTTTATTTAAAACAGAAACGATTTTAAGAGTGAATGAAATTCTGCATTGGAAGCTCAATGCGGCGAAGCCTCGATAAAAAAATTCGATCAGAAAACCAGCACAAAAACATAAAGGTAGTTTTAAGTCAGTACATCCAAAGAAAATGTTGCAGAGATGCAAGTCATGTCTGTAAAAAAATGGCTATCAATCACTTGTTAGATAAGATGAGTCATTTAATAATATACTAACATTTTAACTTTCTTGAAAAAGCTGTAAATAACAAATGCAGATTACTTTTGTTGCGCTTTTTCTGTTTAAAGAATAGTTTTGACTAGAGTATTTTTGTCATCTAAATAAATGAATTAGGTGATAACCATGCACGAAGGTTTATTATTAGATTTGCATAATATGTTCCAAAAAAGTAAAGGAAAACCGGTCCATATGCCTGATTCACACGGCGGTGATAATATATATAGAGATATAAGTGTGGATCGCAGTTGGGCGAAGGCGTCACTAGATTTTCTAATTTACGAGTATAACAATGAATTTTAAGGATTGAAATTAGGTCTAATACGAATATTACAATGCATTTTAAGGATTGAAATTAGGGTAGTAAAAATTAGATAAATACCCTACCTAAGAATGTTGAGACCCTTGAAAAGAAATTTCATAAACTCAACTTGATATTGACTGCAGCCTACCAAAAATATCAGAGATTATGAATTAGACTATTTATTTAAATATTAAATTAAGTGAAGTTAATTAGGTCTCAAACTTATTTGAGATTATGTACGTAAAAAAAATCCCTCACTTGTTGGATAAGATGACTCATTTAAGAATATACTAACATTTTAAATTTCTTGAAAAAGTTGTAAATAACAAATGCAGATTAGTTTTGTTGCACTTTTTTCTGTTTAAAGGATAGTTTTCATCAAAGTATTTTTGTCATGTAAATAAATCAAATAGGTCATCACCATGCATCAAGCTTTATTATTAGATTTGCATATATTCCGAGAAAATAAAGGAAAACCGGTCCATATGCCTGGTTCACTCGGCGGTGATAATATCCTATTCTATCCCTATGTGTGAATCGTAGAGGAGACAGTTGGGCGGAGGCGCCACTAAATTTCCTAATACGAATATAACAATGACTTTTAAGGATTGAAATTAGGGTAGTAAATTTAGATAAATACCCTCCCTAAGAATCTTGAGGCACTTGAAAAGAATTTACATAAACTCAACTTGATCTTGACTTCATCATACTAAAAATATTAAAGATTATATATTAGACTAATTATTTCAATATTAAGTTAAGTGAAAGTTAATTAGGTCTCAAAATTAATTGAGATTATGTTATCGTACTTAAAATAATAATAAAACTCACCATAATTATAAGAGTACTAACCCCTAATCGCAAGTTATAAAGCATTAATTCTGTCTAGTTTTTTTTTTATATTCTCAACTAAACTCTGAATTGTTAAAGTTCTGCCTACGTAACAGAAAGTTACAGAATCCCTTAAATAAAACTTATTAAATAAATACTAATCTCTTAATTAAGAAATTAATTATAAATTAATCCCATGGCGGCGATAATATCAGTGAACAAATAAATAAACAGTTAAATAAAATTATAAAATGAAATTAAATTGACCTGTGAAGAAAATATGTAATCAAAGAAGACATACAGAGAAAATCGAAGTAAGCTCAAATAGGTAACCTGCTTCTGAGCAAAAACCTAAAGTTATAGTAAGACGGTCTTCTGACATAAGGCTTACAGTAGAATTACAGTAAGTGCGTAGCATTTAAGTCAATGTATATAATGCAACAATGTAAATCTGTTAATTAAAATAATATTTACAAGATATTTGCTAACCAAGATAATATTGTACATGGTAATTAAGAAATTCGGAAGTAATTAATCAAATAACGGTAAGAAACGGTACGGGTAGGACAAAAGATAGTAAAAAATAAAAATACATTTAAAGGTAGTTTCCATGCGAATAAGGTAAGAAATCATATGGTTTGCGGTAAGGGCGTAGCATTTAAGCAAATGCACGTAATACAAAAAGGTAATCAAGTTTGCTCTCCAAAAAATCATACGGTAATGAAGAAATTCGGTATTAGTTACACAAAAAAACAGTAAAAAACGGTAATAGATATGATAAAAGATAATTAATAATAAAAAGGCATTTAACGGCAGTTTCAATAAAGATAAAGTTAGGTAAGTAAAGTAAGTAATTATACTTCCTACTTGTATGTCATTTTCATATGAAGGATATACGAAAATGGAGTTCACTGGCAGTGGTTGATGGCTATTCCGTCACTTAAGCTGCTAATTTAGCTGGCTGCTAGCCCCAACTATTGCTTTACTGCCATATGGGTCAACATCAGTTCAACAAAAGGGAGGCTCAAACTGGCAGGAATGAATCCTGAGAAACTTTCTAGGTGAACGAAAGATCGGGTGAAGGTAGGACTCTTTTGTACAGTGTAACCTCACTTTACATAAAATACTTTTACGAGAAGGTATTGCCGATATCTCATGATAAATTATTAAGAATTAATGAGAATACTATACCTGGTGGTCAAAACTGCAACAATATTATCCCGACTTCGAAAAATTCTCTTTTTTCTCCCTACACGTTTATCGGTCGGAAGAAAAATACCACGTCAATTGCCAAAAGATATCCTAGACATACGTCAAGAGAACGTTCGAAAATGAGGACCATTATGGAACCTTCGGAGCTGTATCCATCGAGACCGTTTGGCTACGCTCCCATATTCCAAAGTGTAAAATAGTTCATGTCTTAAACTTAATTTGGGTGCAAATTCTAAGTTCAAAGTGGGTATATTAGGATCTAATGTAAGGTAAATAGAATATCAACCACACACCTTTGACGGACGAAATCGGCGTCACGCCGACTGCAGCTTACGAAAAAGCAAACATGCGTCCCAAAATGTTTTATCGCACTCTACCTTAAACGCCCTCCAAGGCAAGTATCTCTCCATATCCAACATTAACACTACCATGGCACAAGTTAAGTTTCACTGCCGTGATCAATCCTCAAAAGGCTAGACACACAAAAGGCATCAGGACCGGATGAAATATTAAACAACTGCGCCAACGAACACCCATTTTTCCAGACTTTTTTCTCTGTCTTACCGAAAGGGGAGTTACCCATCTTCTTGTTGGTAAGTTTGGTAACCTGTACCAAATAAATTTAGTTTAAAAAAACTAAAAAAACACGATTTAATGATCAATCGAACTAAAAAACAAGAAATAATTATTAATACAGGCATAAAATAATAATGAACGAAAAATATTAGTATTATTGTGAAAAAAGCGTGGGGCGCTTTGTGCTATATTTTATGTATATCCAGCATAATACTAATATTTTTTGTTCATTATTATTTTCTGCCTCTATTAATAATTATTTTTTGTTTTTTAGTTCGATTGATCATTAAAGCGTGTTTTTCTAGTTTTTTTAAACTATATTTATTTTCCACTTTTTAGTTCGATGTAGGTACTATGGAAGCATTTTTTTAACTATATTATTTAATCCTGGCGATCCTCACCAGGATAATTAGATAAACTTATAAAGTTATTGTATTGTCGTCGGTCCTTGATAAGCCTTCGTTGCGGAGCTACGGCCAAAAAACGGTTTTTCCCCCAAATTTCCCCCTTAAATTAGAGCCTTACCGTCCCCCATGTGGCCCAAGGTAGCCCCCCAGGTACCACACCCCCATAAAAATTTGGATCCCCTACCCCCTCCCGTTCTCCCGGAATTAATTATTTTAGTTTTTTCTTCTCCCCCCTCTTCTGCCCGAGGGGACCTCCAGTTTTGGCACAGAATGTTCATTTTACCCCGTCTACATCCTCTCATCGGGAACATGCCGAACGGATCGAGAGCTGGCGTTCGTCAGTTACAAACAAACAAACAAACATACATACAGGTGAAGCTAATAAAAGCGTGTTAAAAAGGGCAAGAAAACCACGCCATCAAACTATCGTCCAATTCCCTGCTTCCAATAATCTCTAAAGTCATGAAACGTGCAGTCAATCAGCAACTACCTCGAGACCAACAGAATAGGGCTTTCGCAAACAGAGATCGGCAGGAGATATATTGGCCTATGCCACTCATATATGGAATAGGGCAATTGAGAACTAGGGAGAATCTCGAGCGATTGCGTTAAATATTTCGAAGGCATTCGACAGAGTTTGGCATGACGGATTGCTCAACCAACTACCGTTCTTCGGATTGCCAGCGTCTTTCTGCACCTGGCTTGCCAATTTCCTCAAGAACCGATCTCTGCTCGTTGCAATTGATGGACACATATCAGACTCATTCACCATAAATGCAGAAGTGCCTCAGGGCGCAATACTTTCACTAACTCTATTCCTCATCTATATTAATGACCTGCTTACGGAAACCAATAGTCCTGTTTACAGTTTTGCAGATGACAGAACCCTTGTCTCCCAATTTAGATCAGAAAAACCTTTACCAGCGACTAGAACTTATCATCGCAGACAGGAGCAGATTACAACAATTAATCGAGATCTTGATAAAGTTCGAACTTGGGGCGACAGGAATTTGGGACAATTTAAACTCAAGCAGCCACTTTAACTAAGAAAGCCAATACGGCGTGCCCTGACATCATTATGGCAGGATCAACCATTCCTTCATCCTCGCCAATTAGACTACTGTGTGTCTCGGTCAACTGCAATATGTCCTGTCATCAGCCTTGCAGAAGCTTGGTGCGCTATTTCGCAACAAAAACTATATACACCGCAGCAGCTACTCTTGCTCTACAAAGCGCAAAAAAGGCCGTGTTTAGAGTATTGCTCACACATCTGGAATGCAGCATCTAAGAGCACCCTAAA
Organism: Pissodes strobi; assembly: GCA_016904865.1. Lineage (NCBI taxonomy): Eukaryota > Metazoa > Arthropoda > Insecta > Coleoptera > Curculionidae > Pissodes > Pissodes strobi. The sequence goes on from MU182074.1 coordinate 513,253, forward strand.
GCTGCTGGTCTCCATTCAGAAGAGAGCTGTGCGTCTCATCGGTGACCCGGGATGAGGGTAGTCTGGAACATAGCAGACAGGCGGCCGAGATTTCCCTGTTTTATAGATATTTTCACGGCTGTTGTTCTAAGATTTGGCCAGCATCATCCCGCCCCCAGCAGCGCCTGTCAGACACTCACGAGAGATGGTTAGAGCGCACCCGTTCGTCGCACAACTGGAAGCACCTAGAACGTCGCTTTACAAGGACTCCTTTGCCTGGCGCACTGCATCGTTGTGGAACTCACTCCCAGGACAACTGTTTCCTCCTAATTAAAACTTACAACTATTTAAGAACCGTGTCAATCAACATCTTTGCACACACACCGCTTATCGAGTGCCATAGGATCTTCCTTTAGTGTGTGTGCCATTGCCATAAAAAAATCATAAATCTTCCAGTGAAAGGGTAGGAACCATATTTCTGGGTTTGGTAGCGTTTACAACGCTACAAATTATTGATTTCCAACATGGATGCATCGATGTACGCGAGCTTGATGGATTTGGTGCATCCCTCCAGACATATGTCACTTGCCAACGATTTATTTCTATGTAAACTGGAGAGACTGGAAGTATCCGGCCCACCCTTGTATTAGATTGCTGATTATTTGTCTGCTCGATAGGGCATTTACAATTTAACGTTTTCATTAACGATATTGTCAAGGAATCTATTGTATTCGCAGACGATTTAAAATGTTTCACCAATATATCAACTATGGACTTGAACGCTGTGAAATGCAAAGTGATAAGCTTTTTAAGCCTCGCAATCCTTTGCAGTATGACACATTGGCCAACTACCATTATCAACAGAGCACAAAATTAGAGACCTTAGCTTTGATTTAAACTCTTCATTGTCTTTATGTTCGCACATTTAGGGCATGCTGTCGAAGCCAATGAGGATCTTCAGTTTCATAAGCACTGCTCAATAGATTTTAATTATGTCATTTCATTCAGACTTTTGTTCTTTGGTTAAGTCACTTCTCGAATAGTCTTCATCAGTTCGGAGTCCGCAGTGTTCATCTCACATTAATGCCTTGGTTCAGCGTAGATCCATAGGTTATCCATCGTTCCAAGATAACATATCACACATATATCAGAATAATTATGCGTTCCACTACGATTTCCTATAGCTCAGAGTTTGTCTTACTCCTTTGGCGACGAGGTGCAAGAAAAACTATTTATGATTGCTATACTAGATAGTCAATCCTCTTGTTAGCTGTAGCCGTCTTCTATCGTGAGTATGTCTCCACTTCCCCTCTAAAAGTCCTAGAAGTAGGGTAACTTTTGCTCAATCATTTCACTGTATAAGCTATGGAGCAAACAACTTCATTTCAAGGGTTTCTATAGAGACCGACCTCATTCAGAACCTTGACTGCTTTGTTCCTTTCCAGTGGTATGTACTTTTGAATCAAAGAATTTGTTCTTTTGCTTATATGTTTAATGATGTATTTGCGAAGCCGCAGTTGTTATACTTACTTTTGCTGGTTTTAATTTTGTGGTGTCACCACCCGTGAATAAATAAATAAATACATTAATATATAAAATAATCACTTATTTCGGTGGATGATATCTCGCTAACGGTCGACATCATCAAAAAACTGCAGAGGTTCGTTGGGCGCATCTTTTAAAAATAATCTTAGATGTAAAATGTAAGACGGATCAATCATAATTAAATGTATTTTTAAGAACAGGTATTTTCCATAATATTCAAGTATCTATGGTTTCATTATTTTATTTCAAAATTTTTTCCGGTCAAATGCGAGGTTACCGGGATATAATTTTTGGAACGTGATATTTGGGAAAAATAATTCGTGCTAAAAATTATGTTACGGCTACCAAAAGCAACTCATGAGCAATCAAGTACAGTCAAATCAAAAATATCTGAAAGCTTATCTTCTACCCCTTATAAAGACAGTTTATTACAAGAACGGTATGAAGAGAACCCTAAAAAGGACGCGAAATTTTTCAGTAGGAAATACACATCAATGAAAATAATAGTACGATTTGTCTTGGATGCGATGAAAACTTTTCCCCATCGGATCGGATTAGTTGTCCTGTCAAACATCGTTGCACGAGGACTATCCTAATTATCTTGGAAGTGGCTTATTTTCCTCTAGATTAAGAAAAAATAAATACAATGTTTGCAATAAAGTTTATTTTCGACTTATTTAGTAGTTAACTAAATAACGTACGAACTCTTTAGGTTATAACTGAATATTTTGTAGAGTTAACGGTTCGCATTTCGTTTTTTTTTATGTTGTTTTATTGTTTGGTCAAATTTGTCGTATCTGTCATAATATAGATTTAGGTTGGTATGTAAGGCACAACCGAGGGCACAACCCTTTTGATAAAATTTTGGTTTGAAGCAATTATTTTTTCTGCTATTCAAGCAAATTTTCTAAGTGCATTACCCTTTGTCGATCCCGCCCTATACATAAAGTTGAAGAGAAATCCTATTGTTAAGTGAAAACTAACTATATCTATAGGTACTAATATAGATATATATTTTTTTAAAGAAAATCTCATAAGCTGTAACTTAAACGATTACAAACAAACTAACTGCAATATATCCAGGTAGGGCAAGAGGTGTTTGTAATATACAACGTGTCCAAGATAAGGAGGGCCAGTACAGGGATCTCCGAAACCATAAGAGATAGAAAGTAGGTTAAATGGAAAGAAAGTTGCGACTTCTGGTGCTGTATAATATGCCGCTTTGAAAACTAAAAAATTCCGATTGATTCCGAAGATATCCGTACAAATCCGAATTTTAGCAAAATGGATTTTATTTTTTGCTGAGTTTATTTCAAGAGGTTTTTAAAAATAAATGACACTTTCTCATAGGCCTTTTATCCCCTCTACAAGATGGCGTTATTAAATTTAAAATCCGACGTTTCGTTCTCGGGTCATCATCATCAACTTTATTTTTTTAAATACGGCCCTGGTTGTTTGAAATCGAACTCTGGAAGTGCTTTTAATTCCAAATTCAACGGTGTATCACAAGTTGTGATTTAATTATGTTTTAGACCTTTATTAAGCATTATTAAATGTTTTCGTGCCTATTGCTTTGTAATACATTATTACGCGAAGCTATTTAAATTTATTAAAAAAAAAAAACTACGACCTATTTTTTTTTCTTATGAGTTAAAACCAATAATTAAACATCATCAACAAACAACAACAATACACAACATCAGTAAACAATACGTAATAACAATAAAAAGCAAATTAAATAAATAAATAGACCAATTATTATATTTTTATTATTATTATTTTATAATATAACATAAAGTGGAAGCTACGTCGGTAAGAGATGTTCAAAAAGACTTCCATCATTTTCTAAACATAAATAGCATCTCATTACTGTTGCTTCTAGCACATTATTGAGCAAAAGCCTCGAGCACCAATCTTCAATCTTCGAAGGTCTTCTTCAGTTTCGAAGTTGTTTTTATAAACATAATTTTCGACATACCCCCAAAGAAAGACATCTAAGGGAGTAATGTCGGGTGAACGTACTGGCCCTGGTGTTCGGGAATATGTGCTGATAAGTCCTATTCGGAATCTAGTTGAAAGATATTCACTAACTGCTCTGGCATTATGGGGCAGGTGCACCATCCTGTTGAAACCAATGGTTTCGAATTTCTGCAAGAGGCAAATTAGGTATCTAATTCATCCTCTAAATCATTTTGAAGTGAATTGAGATAACGCTCAGAGTTTAAATTATGGTGGTAAATAAAAGGGCCTAATATTCTTGTTCCTACAATGCCAGCCCACATATTGAATTCAAAACGCACCTGGTGTCGTACTTCTTTTACTACACGAGGATTTTCTGTGGCCCAGTAATGATGGTTTCTTCTATTAAAAATACCATTTTTTGTTACCATGCTTTCATCAGACCAAATAATCTGGTAAGGAAAATCTCTGTTGTCGTGACATTTCCTCGTGTACCACACGCAAAATGTTCGACGTCTTTCTGCATCACCGGGTCTAAGTCCTTGACAAAGCCTGTATTTATATGGATGCCACTTGTGCTTCTTTAAAATAAATTGTATTGTGGATTTGGCCATGCCTACGTTTTCTTTAATTTCCCGTGTTGATATACCGGGGTTTTCAATAACAGCTAATAATACGTTGTTTACTTTCTCTTCATTACTTGTTTTTTGTCGGGAAGTTACAGGTTTTTTGGAAGGCACCGTATTCTTTCAAATTGGTTGCTAGCTTACTAAATGTTCTTTTATTTGGCTGCCATCTTTCCGGGTATTTATTTAAATACATCTGCTCCGCTTCATAACAGTTTCGATAACCTAAATTGAAACAAGTTAGCATATCAAATTTGCTTCATTTCAAAACATTGCCATTTTGTATACAAAAAGCAAAACAAAAAATAAAATACATTAAAATAATTTAACTGTAAATGTCAAAGCTTATGCATCACTATGACGACATTTTTCCCAAAGCCTACTTTCTTTTAATATGTTAACAAAGGACGCATGGAAAATATAAACTAATTACTAAATGGTAATAACTAAGACATAATAATTATTTATTTATCTTATTTTATTTTAATCCGTAAGCAAAAATTAAATCAAATAGACCCTAGTTTTTTTTAATTGAAATTATTGTATGGTAATAATGTATTGCAAAGCAATAGGAACGAAAACATTTAATAATGCTTAATAAAGGTCTAAAACATAATTAAATTACAACTTGTGGTACACCGTTGAATTCGGAATTAAAAGCACTTCCAGAATTCGATTTCAAACAACCAGGGCCGTATTTAAAAAAATAAAGTTGATGATGGTAACCCGAGAACGAAACGTCGGATTTTAAATTTAATAACGCCGTCTTGTAGAGGGGAGAAAATGTCTATGAGAAAGTGTCATTTATTTTAAAAAACCTCTTGAAATAAACCCAGCAAAAAATAAAAACAATTTTGCTAAAAACTCGGTTTTTTACGGATATCTTCGGAACCAATCGGAATTTTTTAGTTTTCAATGCGGCATATTATACAGCACCAGAAGCCGCACTTTCGTTCCATTTAACCGAATTTCTATCTCTTATGGTTTCGGAGATCCCTGTACTGGCCCTCCTTATCTTGGACACGTTGTATATGTATGTCTTAACAAACTATAGTTTAAACGTTTAGGAATTAACCAACTAACTAATGCAAAATATCCAGGTATTATCTATATACAACGACGAAAGGTGGTTATAATATATCTACATAAATATACATATTATGTATCGTCAAATTCAGCTTACAGGTGTTTCATTTTGAAACGTTCAAGGTAGCCTTGCATTTCGCTCATTGTCATATCACCATCTAATGCTAATTAAAATCAAATCGATTCTGTCACTTATGCACATGCACTTTTCGATCACCAATGGAGTATATACCAGAAAGCAAAATCTAGTATTTGGCATAAGCTTTCTGTGGTGCGTGTTGGCGTAAGCGTAGACAGTTAATTTTTCATTTAAACTATGGCCCATTTTATTTATAAGGGCGCACTGTCTATGGATATGTTCATTCAACCCATAGAATGTTAAGTAACAAAATAAAGTCAGGTTTTGAAATGTCGTTAAAATATTTTTAGAACTACAGCTTTAATATTAAAAAATATTTGTAAAAATATCACCGAAGAATGTGCTGAAGATGAGACTTGAAATTATGTCCATTATGGAGATAACACATTTGCGTCCCAATTATTATATACAAAATATTATTATTCCAACTTTAGACAGAATAAGATTACCCCCAAAAAGTAAACACAGGCATAGTATCTTAGTTAGGGTTTTTTATGTGAGTGGCACACATACTAAAGGAAGAATCTATGGCACTCGACGAGCGATGTGTGTGAGAAGATGTTGATTGACACGGTTTTTGAATAGCTGTAGGTTGTAATTTAGGGGAAACAAATGTCCTGGAAGTGAGTACCAGAGTGAAGCAGTACGCCAGACAAAGGAGTCCTTGTAAAGGAATGTTTTAGGTGTTTCCCGTTGTACGATAAACGGGTGGGCTTTTGCCGTTTGTTGTGACTGTCTGACATACGTTGCTGGGGGCGTAATGAGACGGGCCAAATCCTGCGAATATCTGCCGTGTAAAATAGGGAAACATCGGCCAAATGTGTGTGGTGCTACAGACTATCCAGATCCTGGGTTAACTCCGGGTCGTCGATGAGACACACATCTCTCTTCTGAATGGAATTCAGCAGCTTTAGGATGTGCTTAGGTGCGACACCCTAGATGTGTAAGCAGTATTGTAAGCACAGTCTTATTTGCGCTGTGTAGAGCAAGATAAGCTGCGGTAGTATATACTGTTTTTTGTTGCGAAGTAGCGCACCAAACTTCTGCCAGGCTGATTTTGCGATGTTAGCAACGTGATCATGCCAGGACATATTGATGTTAACCAAGACACCCAGTAGTCTGATTGACGAGGATGAAGGAATGGTCGATCCTGCCATAATGGTGTCAGGGCCCGCCGTATTGGCTTTTTCGATAAACGTGTCTCCTTGGGTTTTTGCTGCATTGAACTGGATCAAGTTTCGATTTTCTCCGGATCTTGATTCATTGTTGTAATTTGGTCCTGTCTGCGGTGATAAGTCTCAGTCGCTAATAAAGGTTTTTCTGACAAAAGTTAGGAGACAAGGGTACTTTCATCTGCAAAACTGTAAGCAGAATTATTGGTGAGTAACAGGGTTGGTGAGAGTATTGCACCCTGAGATACGCCTGCATTAAGAGTGGATGTGTCTAAGATGTGTCCATCAACTGCAACGTGCAGAGATCGATCTTTAAGGAAACGGGCAAATCAGCTGCAGGGCGACACTGTCAGTGCGAATATATTTCGTATCGATCTCCCTTTGCGAAAGCCGTATTGGCTATCGCTAATTATTCTGTTGGTCTCGAGGTACTTTCATAGGTTCTGATTGTTTACACGTTCCATGTTGAACAGTTTGCACTCGAGCGACTTTCCAAGGAGATGGGTAAATCCCTTTTCGATAAGACAGAGAAAAAAATCTGGAAAAAAGTGGGTGTTAGTTCGTTGGCGCAGTTCTTTAACACGATGGCAGGTATTCCGTTCGGTCCTGATGCCTTTTGCTTATCTATCTTTTGAGGATTTTACAAATATCACGGTAATTGATTGATTTGAGCACGATTTAGCCTAATACCCAATCCTGAAATCTTTGATTCCACATTACTGCAAGAGCTCAGGGTAATAGCTTCAATGACAGAGGCTACACTTTAGCGAGCGAACCAATGATATAATAAACAGCAATTCAAAAATGCTGCGTTTACTCCATACATTTAAAATGTCTTCAACATGTCGAGTTTTAGTATAGGTATATTCCTAATATACTAGCAGCAATTTATTTCCTGCTCTCAGTGTGAATTCCAAAAATGTTTGCTTTGTTTACAATCATCTTCAAACTGTATATGCTTAAGATGGAAAATCCCGCGTAACGAACTGTCTTTTGACATGTGTTGCGGAGGCGGACAATGCTCCCAAATATCTAACAGATATTCTCTTCTTTCCGATTCTGCTAAATCAAATGGCAAACCATAATTATTTGATAATATTTATTAAAACATCGGAACCAAGTAATTTTATTTAAGCTATGCCTTTAGGGCATATCCGTGCTTATTTTTCGGTAGGCATTTAGCCGAAAACCCACTAGACAAATAATTAAAAAAAAGTCGCGAGTATCACAGTACACGTGATAGAAGTGAATAGGTACTTCTATTGCGGTTGCTATTCTAGAGGGTTCGGAGTTTTATTGATTAGTTTCCATAGTCTAAGATTATTCTGTTTATGTGGTTGTCTATATTGAATAAATCGTGACGTGGCAAATCGTGACGTGACGTGACGTGACGCGGCCGTGAAAAGTCACTCTCATGAAACCAAAGACGTATTTACTTCAAAAAACAACTTGAGGTGTTAGAGGGAATACCTTACATATGACGACAACAATATATGAACTTATTGTGATACTTTTGCGGGTTTTGATCCTAGACTATTTTTATAATGAATGAAAGTAGAGTTGCAATATTTCACATCCATCAGTGTGCAGAAATATGTCGAGACATTAACGAGTTCATCTTCGCAAATAGCCTAAAAGTAGCACCGTTTCCGATATTTGTTTTGTTTTAATTAGACGAATTTTAACATTTAACTTAATTTTTCCAGCGAAGTTTAAAACCACGCGACGCGACGTCGCGTCGCGTCGCTTGCGATTACGCGGTGATCTCAATAGGTAAACTTAATTTATTTATTACCAGCAGCAATAAAATACGTGGGAATATTTATAATCGTTTCTTAGTAGGAGATCTTTAAAATTGTACCCGAAGAAAGATCTCATGCGCAAGAAGTTGACCTTATAATGCCATACTCTTGTAACGCTTTTACGAATACAAGCAATTATTCCTTACTTCCCGGTTACATTCCACGCTTGGTTGTAGAATTATACTCTCTCCAGTCACACCAATCACAAAAGTATTCTGCTGCCTCGTTAAATAAATTTTGTTAGAAAGTGCATCAATTAGTATTCACCCGTAACTTGATCCCTAGATAGTATTTGTTAATAATTGGCCAAATTTAGAGCGTGTATGCGACTTAACAAACATACACATTTAAGGTTCCGATTCCAGTTTCAATTTCTCAACCATGATTTATACAAAAATCGAACCTGAACCAGCCAAAAGAAATGAAAAGTTACCCTTTTCTAACACAAAAGGTAGAGAGCAAGCGATGAACAATTTCAATAACCAAACAATATCGGCTATAGGCTATCAACTTGGTAGCTGTCAGCCCCACCTGTGAAATTTGGGCCAATAAGAAATAATTGTCGGCGACAGATCAATTACCGTTACAGGATTCCTATCTATTTACATCTGTATTTAGTTAAAAACTCATATGGAAGTTCAGATAATTGGATTGGAATGATCACTTAAAATTCAATGCGATGCAATCTACGGTCCGCGTTTAATAGTAAGATTATCACATTCAGGCATCTTCATTCATACATCATAATATAAGGCAGGATCAAAATCTACATTCGCAGATAAATCCACCAAAATTAATTACTTCATGAAATTATAAGAGCCCACTCTATCGCCAGTTATCCACTTAACAAGACTGCTTTTCGTTATTTTATCTATGTCTAGAAGCATGAAAGTTTCCAGAAAGCTTTAATATCAATTGGCAGGAACCCTCTACAATACCTCACCTCAATGCATTATACTGGATGCAATGATAACACATTATCTAACTTTAAATCAATTAATCTCTGTAGTATAATCTAAACTGAATCTTTCATGGTCTTTCTTATGGTTCTCTCAAATTCAACACCATCGCTACAAGGAGCTACGACCATAAAAATCGGGTATTATGTGGACCTTTTTTTATCCTCTTAATTGGGCTCTTTTATCATATTGTACTTTAAGGTAGAACACTTATCCACCTCATTGAATACTGCAGAGACTATCATTTTTCAGCAGTTGATGCTCATGATGCATATACGCATCACGTGATGTGTGTCAGCACGTACACGAACTCGAGGAACAGAGTACTCCTAGGGTATAATAATATCAATGAACTCGAGATCTTAAATTAGGGAACTGATCTGCAGAGTTCTGAAATTTGTCCTGAGCCAAATATGTAAAGGAGCTGCTCAGTTGATTTGCTGAACAATTCGTTCATGCTTTGCTGTAAAGCCTAGCAAGCGGTAAAGGTTGCTGATTTTAGAGCAGGATGCAGGCTCTATACTAAGAAAAAATGGCGAATGTAGACTGTAATAAGAGGACACCCTGATAGAACCCCATAAAAGCACGAACACAGACCTCTAGAAAACGTAGGGAACATGCTAACTGAGTGAAATATAAAACCTTAGCAGATACAAGTAATGGATACATTACTGTATGAAAATGGAAGATCTTCCACAGGTTGCAAGGCTCGGAAAGGACATTTCACAAGCTCCGAGGCGTAACGTGGGGTCATTGAGGCTTTCTTATGGTAGCTATCTGTGAGCGTACATATGCACCAAACTAATGTGTGACAGTTAATGCACTCACAGAGTATGCAGCAAGATAGGTTATCAATTTTGGCCCTCCTAAAATTACGGGACTAGATGCCAATTTCCGGCTTATCTTTAGCAGCGCCTGAAACCATTACTCCCACAGCTACTTCGCCTCTTGCGGATCTGCCTTTCACTTGAATATATCCTTAATGCCTGGCAAATGATTTAGGTAGCCTCATACCTAAACCGCGTCGTAAAAATTTGAAAAATACAAAGAACTTAAACTCATCAGCTTATCTTCTTCCACGCTAGTTGGGAAGCCCATCCACCCACATAATCTCATCCATAGGGCTGATATGTCCACAGATAAGGCTTTGTATAGTTTAGTTACCAGGTTATGGACTGGATGCTACTACAAAGAAAGAAGTATCTCTTTGGGTGTTCGTGGATACTACCTTCGACATCTTTAGTAATGCTACTAGTAGGTTTGGACTGGTGGATACTATCGTCAGATGAATCCGCCTTTCAAGCAGGAGCATATCATCATATATATATATATATATATATATATAATGCCCGCATAATATAGTCTTTTGTCCGTTGTTGTGGTATCTGGTGTCAATGCTGATGAAGTGTATGCTTAAGGGCCCTCTAATTACTGGCAAGTTCTTAGCCATTGTCAGCAGACTTATTCCGAAGGTCCCTTTGAGAGTCGAAGAGTGGTGCCGCCAACATGGTATTTCAGTCAATCTGGATAGGGCGACGTAACCATACCATTTACTTATGGACTCACTTTCTCTGGCACAATACTGAGTCTCTCTGGATAATATACTAAAGATTGCTATCAACTTCTGACTTGCGGATGGCCTCGGTATACCTATAGGCACGCAGAAGGCCTTTTGATTGTACCTGGGGCTTAAAACCTCATATTGTCTACTGGCTTTACACTACAGTGATAAGCGCAATAATAATATATCGCACTCTTGTTTGGCGATCAACTGTTCGCCTAGCAACCAGCAGGATTCAGTTTATCAAGGTAGAAAAATTTGCTTTCTTGGACATAACTGGACACTTAAGAACCACCCTAATCCTAGTTATGTATTCCGCGCCATTCTGGTCCTCGCAAGTCTACATTAAGCTGTGGATGATGGGGCTCGAAAGGTTTCAGTTCTACTGAACTCGTGCACAGAGGTTGGGGTCTTGGACATAAGCAGATCTAGTCGAAACTGATAAAATTCGATCATCTTCTAGCAAAATGGATGCTGTGATACCGATTCTGATACTCTCTAAAAAGCATCGAATTTTCACAACTAGAAGAGAGGGATAGGAAAACTCGAACGTGTCTCTGATGTCTGGTAGTGCAAGAGTGGGAATATTTAGAGAACGAATCTCGCTCTGTGGTCTGGCTGTAATCTTAGAGATCTTAAGCTGTGTGCAAGAAAACGTCTGGAGGGTGATGCTTGTGATCTAACCGAGAGTTAAACTAGGATAGGAAAGTTTAAGTTTTATTGGATAGGCAGATATTTTGCCTGTTTTACTTTCACGCCATTATTTTACGATACCCCGGAACATTTTAAATGCATAGGGAAAATGTCAGATATGACAACAATGGAAGCAGTAATTTATCTGATCAGAATGAATGAGTAAATAAGCCTTTACCCCAAATAAATATCAACCAGCCCAGCGAAGTTGTTTATCCTAATGATATCATTGGGTGATTCTGCTGAATAATACAATATACCGGATAAAATCCATACTAGGACGAAAACAGGCTGTAGCTGTCTAAGGAAACTCCTTATCCATCAACCAATTACCAACAAAGAGGAAACAAATCACAAGTGGTCTTTAAAAATTTCAAACATTGATGGGTGTTCAGAGTGTGACCAAAACAAGCAGCCAATATTGTTTAGATGTCAGACTGCCATTTGTTAATAAGAAGCAATCTAATAAATATATCTAGACTTATAGACCAAGTAAAAGAGAAAATTGGAAATGGAAATTAATAACCTTGAATTTGTCAATAAATTAATCGAGTAAGTAGATGGCGATCCTTTAACGTTAATTACTGGGAGAAAATAGTAAGATGTCGCAAAATGTTAGGAAGAGTAAACAAGTCATAAGTGGCCTTCAAATATTTCAAACTTTAATGGATGTTCAGAGTGTGATCAAAACACAGCCAATATTGTTTAAGTGCCAGACTTTAATTTTTCAATAAGGAAACAATCTGTTGAATATATGTATATAGACAAAGTAATAGAGAAAAGAGGAAATGTAAAGCAATAACCTTGAACTTGACTATAAATTAATCGACTGATGGTGATCCTTTAACGCTAGATACTGGAAGAAAATAACTAGCAAGATGTAGCAAAATTTCTGAGAGCAAAACAACGACTTGGCCATTAGACATTGGAGGACGCCACCGGACATTTTAGCATAGCTAACATAACGTACAGTTTCCCCATACATTACCTAGAATTCTAGAGTTAATGACTTACTTTATTATTCGGATATTTTTTTAATGTAAATGCAATTATTGCTTTAGAATTCGCAACAGCAGAGCATACGCCTACACATATTTGTTTTATTGTGCATTCATGAATGAAAATCATGACATATATTATTACAGTTTTTCAAGATTTAACTATCTAAACAACCTTAAAGACGGTATGTTAAGTAAGTTGTTTTAAGTATCCTAATAATAAATGTGGTAAATATTTATGCAAATTTAGTGATCGATTAAGGCTGTGTTTGATAATGATATTTGATTATACATTAACATTTTTTTTTAATGCCTGCTAATTGCGCTCAAAATGAAATGTCCGCCTTAGAATATCTGGTTTCATTAATTCATTCTTTGCTTGAGAAATCGTTTGATGTATTCATAAGCGATCGCTATGAGCCTATAGTGAGAAATATATATTATTTTGTCAGACGTTAAAATCGAAGGTGTTAAATTTTATAGATATTACTTTGGTTTATATTTAATTTGATTAGGCAGGGCGAAAAATTTTAAGTAATAATAAAGGTATTTAAATTAAATTTCTATTCACTGGCATCAACCTGGAGAGTTGCACTAACGACTATTGAGTGTTAATACATTTGCAGTAGTGGTAGCAATAATTAGTAATATTTTGTCGTCATGAGCTTGTGAGTGCAATAAGACGATGCTTATAAATAGATTTCACTGATTCGTTCCCAGATGGTGATTTGACAGGTCTTGTTTTATTGAAATAAAAACATGCAGTAATATTGTCGGAAGAGGATATGAAATAATTGCCAAACTTAGTGGTGTTATTAGGCAGCAGATATTTATATTGATAATGTAATATTAGCACAATCAAAACCAATAAAAGCACAGTATGTGTATTTAATAATATTTCTTAATAAAAAATAAGCATTTATATATGTTTTTTTTATCTGAACGACTAAAAAAAATGAGTCATGGTATTTTTACGTACGTTTTTCCGTGGGTTCTAAATGAAATTACAACTTTTACTATTTTCAAATAATACTCTCTTTATTCTTTATGACTCTATACAATTAAAGATACTAAACTACTCTTATAACTTTACAACTATTAGATCTTTACAGTTCAACACTCAATGATTAACTAACTGCAGCTCGCCGCTATCCGCTATTTATATACAATCTAAAATCTATCACTAATACGCGGGAAGAAGCAAGTCCACTCTATATGATTCTCGACCAGGGCATCTAGAGAATTCCACAGTTCCTGAATCTTCGCAGTCGGCGATGACTCATACATAGACGCGGCATGGCCAGTTCTATAGGGTAGCACAAACACATTCGGATGGTTGCTAGCCGTAACATTGCCTCCCTCTTAAACCTGATCGTCCCGATCACCTACTTCATGTCCGTTATATGCTTTGAGCCTGTCGAGGGGGGCAACTTTCGATTTGCTTCTGGGGCTACGTTGAATTCTATACACTACGTCTTTAATTCCTTTGGTGACTCTATAGGGCCCTTCCCATACTGGCGTTAGCTTGTGAGATCTTCCTTTCTTCCTTTGCGGATTATATAACTAGACTATGTCGTTCATCTGAAATCCCATAGAATTAGCTTCGAGATCATATCGTGTCTTCATTCGGTCACTGGCTTTCTCCGTGTTTGCTCTGACTAATTCATGGATGTATAGTAACTTTTCCTTAAGAGAGTTCGCTTATTCTTGTATTTTCATATCCTGGTTGTCTGGCGTTCCGAATAATAGGACACAGGGTAAACGGAGTTCTCTTCCAAATAAAACCATGGCTGGTGTTAGTCCTGTCGGGCCGTGGACTGCTGATCTATAGGCCATCAAAAATAATGGTATAAGTTGGTCTCAATCCTTCTGATATTCATCTACGACCTTTCACAAATGTTCCTTAATGGTCTCGTTAAATCTCTCAACCATGCCATTGTGGATGTAAGGCGGTAGTCCGTGTTTTATGGATGTTCAGTAAATCACAGGCTTTCTGAAAAACCTTGGATTCGAAGTTGCGTCCTTGATCTAAGTGCAACTCTAACGGAACACCAAATGTGCTGAACACGTTACTCACGAGGACCTTGGCTATGGTAACAGCTTCTTGGTTGTGGATAGCGAATACTTCGGGGCATTTACTGAAGTAGTCAATTGCCACTAAAATGTACTTGTTACCATTATTTGTTTCCGGAAAAGGGCCAGCTACGTCAATGGCGATACGTTCATACGGTAGGCCCACATTATAGTTTCATTTTTTCCCTAGATCTAGTTTTGGGTCCTTGACTTGCAGCACAGGTTGTCGACACCACGATTTCACATCCTGGCAGTAGTTGAGCCAGTAAAATCTTTCGCGGAACTTGTCAATCGTTTTGTTCACTCCGAGATGAGAACCATCAGACTTTCCATTATGAACTTCTTCCAGAACTTCCGATATCGTCCTCCTTGGTACCCCTAACTGTGTTTTCCATCGGCGCTTTCCCAGGCTCGTTTAAGAAGTCCACTTTCCACCACCATGGAGTCCCACTGAGCCCATAGTGTTTTAAAAGCCAATCCTTTAGTTGAAATCTCTCTCCAGCTTGGTCTTGGTTGATGTTCCCCTTTAGCTTTTAGCAATAGTGCTATTTCACTATCCTCAAGCTGATCCTTTTTAAGTTGCTCTGTGGTACACTGCTGATCAACTCCAAATTTTATTTGCCTAATAGGAGTAATTCCTTCTCGTTGATCTATTCTTTGGCAATGCTTATAATTATCCTCGTATCGCCTTCTGGATAAAGCATCTGCATTATTATGCAATCTTCCTGCCCTGTGCTTAACCTTAAAGTTATATTGTTGTAACTTTTCAAGCCATCTGGCTACCTGTTCACCAGGTTGTTTCATATCCAAAAGCCATTTAAGTGCTGCATGATCAGTTCTTATTAAAAATTCTTGTCCATACAGATATTGATGGAAATGCTCAACAGACCGTGCTTTTTCCAAAAGCTTTTTTCGGGTTACACAGTAGCTACGTTCAGGTATCGAAAGTGTTCGACTGTAGTATTAGATGACTCGTTCTTCTCCTGCTTTTACTTGCGATGAAACTGCTCCGATGCCGGTGTTGCTTGCGTCTGTATCCAATACAAATGAACCCTTTTGTTTCGGATATCCCAATATTGGACTATAACATAGAGCCGCTTTTAATTTCCTGAAGGCAAAATCACAGTTATGATCTCAGTTATAATTTGCTCGTTCTTCAGCGAGCTTATGTAGAGGTGCAGCTATATTTGCAAATACTTCCATAAATCTTCTATAATTAGAACATAATCCAAGGAAGCTCCGCAGTTCGTTTTTGTCGCGGGGACGAGGCCAGTCTTTGATTGCTGTAATCTTTTGTTGATCGGTTTGGATTCCCCCTGATGACACGACATGCCCGAGAAATTCAACTTTGTGTTGGAAAAGAAAACATTTCTTTGGATTCAGTAAGAGCTGAGCATTCTTGATTCTAGTAAAAACTTCATGCTTGAAGATTCTTCACTTCTTTCTATACGTTTCCTACTTCTTTTTGTACATTTTCTACTTCTGTTTGTACATTTCCACTTCTTTTTGTACAGGTCCAACTTCTTTTTGTATATTGATAACTTCTTTTTCAAATTTCTCATTTTGCCCGTCCAATATTTTCTGTAATTTTCCTTGCTCGCCTACTATTACATACAGCATTCATTTCTGAAGCTGATTCTGTTCTATTTGCCTTCTATCTTCTTGGTCTTGTAAAATTTTCTGAAGCCGGTCTTGTTCTGCTTGTCTTCTACGTACATCCTCTTCCTCATCCGCTTGCCTTCTACGTTCATCCTTCCTCTTCTCGATCCGCTTGTTTTCTCTCTTCTTGATCTTGTAAAATTTTTTGAAGCCTATACTGTTCTGCTTGCCTTTTATCTTTTCGGTCTTGCAAAATTTTCTGAAGCCGGTCCTGTTCTGCTTGCCTTCTACGTACATCCTATTCCCGATCCGCTTGCCTCTTACGTTCATCCTCTTTCCGATCCGCTTGCTTTTTATCTTCTTGATCTTGAAACATTTTCTGAAGAATGTCCTGTTCTGCTTGCTTCTCACCATTTAGATTTTCTATAAAATTATTTATTTGCTCCATTTCTGCCGTTTGTTGCCTTGTATTGACCATAGAATGTTAAAAAATTTTCACAGAATCCACTAATAACAACGGTCTCGTTAACGTACTTGTAACCTCTTCTCTCCTCGAAGAATACTTCAAAGTCCGGTCCCTTCACAATCCAACTTCTGACACCAAATGTTACGTTTTTCCGTGGGTTCTGAACGAAATTACAACTTTTTCTATTTTCAACTAATACTATCTTTATTCTTTATCACTCTATACAATTAAAGACACTAAACTACTCTTATAACTTTACAATCATTAGATCTTTACAGTTCAACACTAAATGATTAACTAACTGCAGCTCGCCGCTATCCGCTATTTATATACAATCTATCACAAATACTCGGGAAGAAGCGAGGTGACTCTATATGATTCTCGACCAGGGCATCTAGAGAATACCACAGTTCCTGAATCTTCGTGGCCGGCGATGACTCACACATGGAAGCGGCAAGGCCAGTTCTATAGAAAAGCACAACAACATTCGGATGGTTGCTAGCCGTGACAGTATATATAAATATTCTCTCACTTCTCAGCGATATTATTGAGCGAGCTATGAGGAGCTTGAGACTATAACTACTATGTTATGCGCCTAACTGAAGCTATTTATACCTAACTTTATTTTTTCTATACTTCTCTCTAAATATACTTACCCATTGGACCTTAAACAATAATATATTACCGTCTATTCCGATGTCCCTAAAAATATTGAGTTAAAAGCATTTTATATCACACATGATTAAACTATATTGATTCTATGAAACATTCGTAGAGGTCAACCGGCATATCACGGCTTCTTGGAACAAGCACACTCATCTCCAATAAAACCACCCCTTAGTTTTTATTTTTGTAAACGACCTAAGGAATAATAATACAAATCTTTACGACTCCACTTTTATTGATCTGGAGCGGTAAGAAGCGGTGGTAAAAAGAACACAGTTTCTGATCATGAGACTGTACTTTTTGATACGGGAGATCAAGAGAATCAGCCGAAATGTTATTGACAGTAATATTGGTGGTGTTAGTTTGACCCTTGTTTATGAGGACTTGCTTGCGATCTATGCTAAGAATACCTTTAATGAACACTTTGAATCATTTTATTCCACTTATTTGTATCACTTTATTAGTTGCTTTTCTTTGAAAGTGTCTCAATCAAAGCCTACCAGAAAGTCAGGTGGTTACCGATCAAGTAAGGGAATCAAGTAAATGTCTTAGATCATTACATCGCCAGTGGAGGGGCAGTCCTAGATTGGACGTAGTCTACAGGCTTGAGAGCGACAGGAGTAGACATTTAGTAAATAACACCAAAAAAAACTATTACCAACAACAAATTTTCAATGCGGAAAATCCTTCCAAGGCAATGTGGTCGGTTATTTCTGATCTGGATAATAGCGGACGTTCTACTTCCAATATGCCTGTTCTAAAGGATGGCCATTTGCTGGTAGAACTAATATCTAGTGCAACGTGCAACATAATATAAATTAAGTAAATTATTAATAAAATTAAATCAATGATCTAATTATATTTTCTTTTCCTCGCTTTAATATTTGCAAAAGTCGACACTATGGAAGTGTGTTTAATTGATTTGATTCTACCTAAACATCCTTACAACTTCTAAAAGAAACAAGTTGTGACGAAATTGTATCGGAAATATCATCGGAATATTTGAATTCCTGACCCATCCCATGCAATTCATCATCAGAAACCGAATAAAAGTTTTATACATTTCGCTTATCCCCAACGATCTATTTTTTAATTGAGATATCATAATATCAAACGTTGAACAAAAAACTTTTATTTTGAACCAGTCTTCGTTAGATTCGATTTGAAAATGATTTTTCTTTTCATCAAAAAATCGTTTGAGCCTAGTTACCCCCTTTGTTAAAAACTCCGCATTTACCCCACATTCTGCAGCCAGACTACTTGATCCACTTATCAAAAAAATCAAAATTATTATTTCTAAGTTTTTTTTGATATTTTCGAACGCAGTATTAAACATTTTTAATATGTGTTCAATGTTTTGCTGTTTGTTATGTAGTAGTTTTCGAAGAGCTTCAGTAAATTTTGAAATTTTTGATTGTAGAACGATTAAAAAGATAGTTTCATAAATTTGTTATTTTTTCAAAGAATAGCTTCGTCAATTTCAGTTTTATTATTAGAAGTCAATATAATTTGTTTAACACATTTACATATCTTAATCTAAGGGCGTCTATTTCATGCCTTGACGACCAACGTGTTGGGTTTAATTTTTTTAGGATCCTCTTACTTTTACTGACAGTTATCAAAACATTTACTTCAAAGGGCCCCTTGAGGTACCGGGCTCGTGCTCCGCGGAACACCGGTGACTATACGTCCCTGGAACAGATGCAATAAAAAGTACCCTGAAAAGCTTGAAAATTGAGATAAACTTTGTACTTTGTTTTACTTATGAAGTAATCAATTTCAACGTCAGGTAATTCCGTAAGTGTAGGTCCTTCTTCATTGTCGGCTTCTTGATAACTTTGGGATAAACCTACTTTATCACGAGTAACAGAAGATTCATTACTCTTTAAGTTTTTCTCTATTTCCAAAGAATTAATTGTATAAGCATAATTCAACAAGAAATACACATAAAGTCACACAAAACTGTAAAATTCGTTAAAACGGTACTAAAGAAGCTTAAACATTTGATATTCCGAGGTCGCAATTAAAATAAACAACCCTCATAGCCTGAAAATGTAACAACGTATTGAAATATTTCTGGCTAGGGATATATAATATATTCCTGATTTGTTAATCAATTTAAGAGTAAATTAAAGGTGCCAAAATTATAAACGTCAGCATATTTGTCATCTTCTTAAATTAGTATTCAAGTAATTACGTTACGGCCTTTATGTTTCATGTCAACATAATGTTATATTACCACAACACAAAAACATCAAAAATGAAAAGGCACCAAATTGCAAAATCAACTGGTAACATGTAGTATTGTCAGAGATATAGAAGCTCCGAATACGATATATCTAGTTCTTACCACGAAGAAATTGCCGCCATAGGAAACATTAAAACATACCTGGCTTTGCCACGTTTATAGATCTCGTTATTACAAACATAATGGTATAATAATCTAAATCGCAAGAAATCGACATTTTTGTTCTTGCGTATCTAACCTGAGGTTTAATTTGCCATAATATTATTATCAAGATTTTAGATTATGTTAACATCATATGATAGGCATAATATGACTTTTTACAGTCCTACGCCATGCCACTAGGCTATATTAGCCGCTTCTGATTGGTGGGTTAACGAGTACTGTTAACTCTTCATACGCCCGCTCCGGGGCGCAACCAGACAAAACTAACTGAAACTAAACCAAATTTACAAAAATAAACAAACATAACCTTAAAAAAATAAACAAAACATGTCTGGCCCTCGACGAGAATATGATAGACAACTGTCAAATTTGGTTGGCCTGTTCACGCTGATATCAATAATATTTAATCTACCCTGAGTGATTAGGATTAGACTGTGGTAATATCATTAATTAAGTATATATGGTTGATGAAAATATTTTTAATTTTTAATTAATCTTACTGATTTGATTATTTATCAAAAAATTTATGCGTACCATTTTTTCTTTAATTAAGTTTTGTTAATTGAAACAACTTTAGACACGTTCCTTCTGAATTCCTTGATATGTTTGGATCTTCTAATTTGTTTATAGGTACTGCATTGAAAAACTTTTATGGCCATCGGTGCCCGTCGCGCTTTTTGAATAATTATCGCAAATCCCAGTTATAACTTATTTTCAAGAGAATGCATAAACCTATCGAAAATAGAACATAAATTGTGGTTAGGTATTTATTTAATTATTCTTTTAAGTAATGTTGGGAGTTTTTGGCTCTCTATCCAAAGGTACAGAAGTAACTATATTAGAGTTAGGGGAGGGTTCAACCATAGTTGAGAGCGATTTGTAGTTCCGCATCGAGGTCGGAATAACTAGACATCAATAATTGATAATTTACCTCGATTTTAAAATATTTTGATGGCTATGTGTAATATTAATCTCTGTCAAACTTCTGTACAATGCTGTGAGTACATGACCTACTTTTTAGCATTCGGCGGATTTTTATTGTGTCAATAGAAAATAAATTCTGCCGGTTTTGTTTCAGCCTTAACTTAAATATTTTTTCCGCGTAAGGATTTAAATTCATTCGTGTCCTTTCAAGAGCATTTTACATAAATTACCTAAGGCACATTTAAAATGCTAATGGTGCTTAAATAAATGCCAATATGAATTAAAATTTGTATACGACCAAGCTGTTTCTGAGAAAAATAACTTCAAGTCTAGTCACTGCCTATTTCTATAATTTTAAATAAATGTACAATTGTCAGGATATTAAAAATATGTATGCTTGTTATACTGTGGCATAGAAATAGTTTTAAAAATCACCTGCTTTATTTTAAGGCGTATTCTAAGACTAATGATGGTAGCTATTATCATAATTAATTAAACTTTATTTAAAACTAATGAGATACTTTAATTTAGTGGCATATAATGCCGCCAAGAAATATGTTTACTTAAAATATGCGAAATCTCCATTTAAGTGTTGAAAATAATTTTTTTCTGATCATATATTGGATGTTACTCTGAAAAATACTAAAAAATATGTAACAGCCATATATATTCTTTTTTCGTGAGAGAAATGTGAGACCAATTGGTAAGATTGAGGTTATGATATATTTGGACTTATTGGCTGGAAGCTTGAAAAGAAGTAGACTCAATACGGACGATATGGAACCGAGCAGTATGTGGAATGGAGACATTTAGGCAAACGATATCAAAAGAACTTTTTCCTTTTTTGTTGGGACGATTTGAAGACCTGTCTTTTGTATGGCAGGTACACACACACTAAAGCGAGATATTATGGCATTCGATGAGCGGTGTGTGCGCGAAGATGTTGATTGACACGGCTCTTGAATAGCTATAGGTCGTAATTAGGTGGAAACAGATATTCTGGGAGTGAGTTCCACAGTAATGCAGTGCGCCAGACAAAGGAATCCTTGTAAGGTGATGTTCTAGGTATTTCCAGTTGTGCCACGAATGGGTGCGCTCTTGCCGTCCGTCGTGACTGTCTGATAAGCGTTGCTGGTGGCGGGATGAGGCGGGCCAAATCCTGTGAACATCTGCAGTGGAAATATCTGCAAAACAGAGATATAGGGGCCACATGTCTGCGGTGTTCCAGCCGGGTCGCCGACGAAACGCACAGCTCTCTTCTGATTGGAATCCAGCAGTTTTAAGGTGTGCTTAGGTGTGGTGCCCCATATCTGCGAGCAAGAATCTAAGCCCGGTCTTATTTGCGCTTTGTAGAGTAATAGCAGCTGCTGCCATGTATACAGTTTTTGTTGCGAAACAGCGCACCAAGCTTCTGCGAGGCTGATTTTTGCGGTGTTAGCAACGTGGTCGTGCCACGCCAGATTGCTGTTGAACGAGACACCCAGTAGTCCGATTGACGAGAACGACTAATGCTGTAAGGGCCCGCCGGCGCCGTATTGGTTTTCTTGGTGAACGTGGCTGCTTGGGTTTTTGCTTCGTCAAACTGGACCACACTCTAGTCTATACTAGCAAAGCCCAAGATTTTTGATAAATTCGCTCCCATAAGTAACATGTTCTTATCAAACTGTTAACAAAAATTGACTATTGACGAAAAACTGGGTCTTTGCTCCTTTAGACAGTAGGTATATTCCCAAGAAACCAAATATGTTATAAAATATTTGAGTTGGTCTATTCAAAATTATGTTATACTAAAAACCTAGATATTTATGTTGGGCAACAACCCGATGGGCCATTCTACAAGAAAAATTACTCCACCATAATGATAAGATTGAATTATCAACAGAAGAAGAAAATAAACCAGAGATAATTAGGTTCTATAATTCTACCAAATTCGAGGTAGGGTATCTGCAAATTATTATGTGACACGAAAAACACGAAGGTGGCCAATGATTGCGTTTTATGCATTACCGATTATAGGTGGAATAAATGCTCAAGCTATTTTGCTTCAAAAGATACATTGTTAGTATTGTTACTGAGAAGGACTTTTTTGAAATGTATTGCTTTGTCTTTGGTTGATACTCATGCAAGATGAGAGCGACCAACATGTATCCACAAGTTAGAGCTAGACGTCAAGAAGTAGCCTGATGTACTTCAAATAACCCTCTTTTAGGGTAACATCCAATCCATGTTAAGGGAAAAAGGTGTAATGAGTACCGAAATGATAACAAAACTCGTTATTGTTTTATCAAGTGACAATAGTTATTTATTAGGTAAGTGAGCTATGTTACATATAATTTACGCAGAAGTTTCGCCCACGAACCCTCCTAACGAGTGAGCTAATTTTCCAACTGAATTATATGTTATAACTCACATGCCTAATAGAACGTTTTATTTTCATATTGTCGCGTTTTAACAACATATAGAAAAATAATTAAAATTTGAAGTTGTCACTCTCATAAGAATTCATTAAAATATGCAGTTTTTTTTTAAATATTTATTGTACAAAGGGTGCGGTTGACAATATAAAGTTTATTTGTACTCAGGGGTTAGTAAACAAATATGCCAAACATGCCAAAAGAAACTAACTCAAACTAATCCAAACTAACCGAAATGATTCCGCCCTAGCTTGCACTTCGCGCAAGCCTTTGCTTCGCCCTACCCTTAACGCCACCTCTTACGAACCGAAACTAACCCAAATTAACCCAAACTTATCAAAATAATTTCTTCCAAGTTCTCGGAAATTAAGGCTTGCGCTTCGCGCAAGTCTTACTTCGTTCTATCTCGTACTAACATTCAGTAAAATTTGATATATTCGTATTTTATTACCAGTCAATATTTTTTTTGACAGATTGTTCATTAATAATATTGAAAGTAAGGCACAATGTCTTCCAAACACTGTATTTTTAGTCTAAAAAAGTCAGTATTGTTAGCGTATGGTGAAAAATTTTGTAGAAATTTAGTTTGATCACCATGTAGAAAATAGTAAAATACAGTGTCAAGCGTATAGAAGTGGTGCATATTTAAATATAAGCACATTCCATTGATTCCAATATAGATGCAACGAAACTGATTACTCTAGAACGAAGAAGAAAAAATAAGAAATAAAAAAACGATGCAAATTCAAAGAAGCAGCAAAAAGAAAGTCATGGTTTCAAAAATTAAAATTGACTATACGAGACATATTTTACTTTTGCGCAATATCCCAGGCAAAATATGTTAAAAGATTTACTGAATTTATTATCCAGGACCATTGTAGACTGGTCATTTAATTGCAGGGAAGTGTGTACAAATTGATAAGTCAATCAGAAAAACTACGGGGAATTAGACATACTCTAGACTGTTCGGGAAAAGAAAGTATAATTAAGGAAGAATTTACAAGGACAGTGGGTGTTCGAAGGCATTGAAAGAGGAACAAATAGAATATTTCAAGACCCAGTAGGAAATGGAAACTTTACTAAATGCAATAAAAGAATGGATCAAGCCAGGAACGACAGTAATAACTAATTGTTGGAAGGCTAATGAATGGTGTGGAACTTGAAGGGTTCAAGCATTTAAAAAATAAATCACTCTCTGCATTTTGTGGATCCAAAAGATAAAAACATAAACACTTAAAAAATTGAACGTACGTGGAGATTGTTCTGGGATTCATACCACGCTATTGCCGAAAAGAAAAACACTTAATTGGTTAGTAAATGAAGAAGTTTTATTAAAAAAACTCAAAAGGGGAGAAAGAATGCACTTAACTTTTAAGCGTGTCGGAGGAATGTATCCTGGTTTGAAATAGTTATATCATAGTTTTAGGATTAATTTAAAATTATTTTGATGGCTATAACCCAACATTATTTGTTTCTTAATATGTGTGTTACTTAAATAGTCTTTTTTTTGTAAATCAATAAATTATCCAAAATATCCAAAGCCTCCCAAACTAACTCAAACTTATCCATACATTATAGTATTTAAAAGTATGCGTTAACATGCATGCACATTTCGGATCTTGTGACATATAGAACCCAACGATTTTTCCAAAGAAATGTTTAATAGAAAGCTTATTTCATAATAGAATAATTTAAGAGAAAAATCGCTGGATGAAGCATCTTTATAAAACAAAACGATAAAGTTCACAATTTTGACAATATTTTCAAGAATATACGTCACCAAAATAAACGTAAAACGGATAATACTGTACAATCATGCCGGGGTCTTGAACACATAACTACCCACGGATTTTTGCGATTTTATTTCTATAACAGAAAGGACCAAAAGAATTATAGAATGGTGACCCAGAGATCAAGCCTTCAGAAACCAGGGACGACCACAAACCAGATCGACAGACGCATCTCGACAAACTGGATTCATGCTGCTCAGGACCGGAAAAATTGGTGATTATTGAGAGAGGCCCATGTTCAGCAGTGGACGAGACAGGCTGTTTGATGATGATGATGATGAACAGAAAGGGCGTGTGAAATACAATAGATAATCAAAAACAATTGCGGACGTAGCCCTTTTACACACACAAAAAATATCATTCCTAAAGTCAGGCTTTTTAGCCTATTTCGTGCAAAGTATAACTTCGCGTGTACTGCCATATTAAAAAAATATATATGCTTGGGCTGATATGTCTTTATTAACTTGCATGTAAAACACTCAAAGAAAACCTATTGATTCAAAAGAATAAAATTTACATTTATGAAGAAAACGTTTTTTCCAAAGTATTAGATGCTCGTTTGTTTTGTTCCGGCGGTTGAAATAAAATTCTGACGTGAAAGAAGTGGCTTTCCAAATGGAGAATTAAACATTTTAGCTGTAGTGGGTAATATGCGAAAATTTTTGTCCAGTTCCTATACCAAAATAGAACTTTTGAAACAATAATGTCAATAAGTAATGACGCTTTTGAAGGCTTGTCTGAATAACTGTCAAAAATATTTAATTATTGAAGGTTGGGCTCTAGAGTAGCCAAATGCACTTTAGGAGTCACTATGACATTTTGGCTTCCGGCTGCCAAATATTAGCTTTTATATACACGCATCAAAATAATCTAGGGTATAAGTGTGTATTTCGAGCTTGTCGAGCAAAGTTTGGCGGGGCACCATCATGCTGAAGCCATAGTTCTTGTTGACTCTCATTATTACCCAGAAGTTGTTACAAATCGTTTCGTAAATAAGATTATACATTTCTCCATTTAAGTGACTGTCAGAAAAATGTGACCCTATGACTTCTACACCACACCAGGTGCCGAGAATGTTGATTTGGCAGAAATCTAATCCAGTGAGGATTTGACCTTAATTTTTAGAAAAGGAAAATTGATTGACTCAGTACACAATTCAAGCTCTAAATAATCGTTATTAATTTAAATAATTAACTGATCACAAATTGTAAATGCACCGTTTCCATGATTTGCAAGTCCTAACCAATTACAAAGGTTAATCCAATTTTAAAAATGTTAATCATACAATTGCTGTTGAAGAGTTGTGATAAGGGTGAATATTGTCCTTGTGTAAAATAGCACAGTAACGTTTTTTGGCACATTCCTGAATCACGAGCAACTTCGCTTGGACCAACATGAAGATTTATAGCTACTAGATCCAAAAGTTCAACGACCATATCGTCATTTGCTCCTGTTTATCTTTCAAAGGATTCCAGTATTGCGTCCTCGTAGAAGATTGAGATCGCTTAAATGTCAATAAGATTTTGGATTGGAGGAAAACGTAGCCGCGCACAATTGCGCAGCTTCTGGTTAAAGCTTTCTGCATTCTCCCAGGATTAATAATATTGTTACATGTCTATTTAGTATGAAAACATGTAACAGATAGACGTCAAATAAAGTCAGGTATTTCACCTTTAATCCTACATCTATCCTAGTCTGTCAAGCTAAATATAATACTACTTATTCGTTTAGATACCTGCATGGTTCTCATAAGACCCTAGCCTTTTGTCGAGCTGTTCTAGGGAGGATTGAGAGTTCTGTAGTCGTATACGTGACTTAATTTTCTCAGGCTGTTTGATGGGATCGATCGGGCTTTATGAACATTTTCACTGGCTTAATATATAATCAATCAATAAAGCGTACTGTATTCTGGCAATCGCTATCGAGAAAACCTTCAAAGTTATAGGCATTTATAGCAGTGCATTTCAAAACATTCAATAATGAACAAGAAACAACATAATTTATTGATGTGCTACCATCAGTTTGATATTAAACATGTTTACTGTTTGAGCTTTTGCTTGATGTAAGCAGGCAAGATGATTTAGTGGATGCGTTGTGTTCCCTAAATTTGACAACACCGCCTGGGTTACTTCGCAGCTGGTTCTAACACAGACACAGGCTCTTAGCTAAAGGTGTTTAGGCCTGAATTATTGCTCCGCGTGTTCATACTTTTAGGGTTTTTGATGTCAGGAGTTTAAAACGGCCGCGGGCTGAATTGAAATTGTTTCAGTTTAATTGGTCATTGGGAATAATGGTGTTATAGTCGCTTTTCTTTATCCCGCCAGCAATACATAGCATCATACAGCCTTAAGTACATTTCATTGCATTTTAAAGATGATATTAGATTTGGTGGCAACCATCTTGTTGTGGATTACGTGTTGCCGTAGGACAATGTAAAGCTGGCGTATTGGTCGATTTTTTTCTGGCCCTTAAACATTGAACCTTGGCGTTCGAGGTGGACGATCTTGACCTGACCTTGTTCTCTTTCTTGGTAAATTCTCCAAGAGGAGGCAGTGTGTAAGCCCGATTGAAAGTTTATGAATTTCTAATTCGCTTTTACGGGGATAATCTTATTTCAGGGTAGAGAAGTTGGCATTGTTACCAGTTTGGTGTAGTAAATTAATTGCCTGTGGATTTGTTGGATTTTGTCTGAAGTCAAAATTTCCTTTTGGTAACTGGCCACATGTAGAAGGTTCCAGAACAAAATACGCCATTTCCTTCTTCAAGGGGTACCTGTAGGAGAGAGCCTGGTTCCCATTCGTCATCATCACCAAAACCCTACGTAGCTAGGTAAATAAATATATATACTTTACATTTTGTATATATTCATGTATTTTCTCATGATGTAAATCACTAAATTATAGTTTTCTAACGGTTCTCAGAGAGGATTGAATGTACTGCACAATACTGCCATATAGAAAGTGCTATTCTTGAATCTTGTTTAAAATTTATTAATTCATGCACTTGTTATATCATGCAATATTGTCGAACATAAGATAACTTGGTCCTGGAACAGGCATAGCATAACTTTATTATATTCATTGCATGTACAAGAAGTAATATTTAAGGGAAATGAAGCGCATTGGATAGAGATTTAAGATACCGTCCTCGGTATCATGTTGCAGTTAATCACTCATAGCTGATGCCTTTGTTTTTATGGGAACTCGTATTATCGATATAAATAAATTTATCACCAGCTAAATAAAATCTGAACCGGAGTAAATGTCAAAAATATTTTAAAATTTGTTCTCCAATCTTCCTATTGCGGTCCCAAAGTTTGAATAAAATTTTTCCCGCAGTTTTTCAGATTTTGCATTGTAACACTTTCTAAATATAATTAACAAAGGAGTTAACATTCGGGATGTTAATTTGTATATATTAAAGCTCTATCAACTTGTTGATGGGTTAAGAAGAGATGAAATATGACCAAACTAACCATTGACGATATCGAATATAAAGGGTCTATTTTACTTGTAAAAATACCGCAACCCAAGACTTCAGAATCAAAGAGCTTCACTATTGTTGATGAGGAAAAAATATGTGCTTTATAGATCCTAAAAGAGTACGCAGCATTAAGAACGATAGGAATAAAAGAGCGGAATTTTTTTTCTTACATACATAAACCGCAGATGCACAGCACAGCCTGTTGGTAAAAACACTATAGGAAATGTACCTACTATAATAGCAAAGTTTTTAAAATTAGAAAATGCAAAGAAATATACCGGTCTCTGTCTGCGTCGTACATCATCTACTCTTCTTGTTGACGCAGGTGCTACTTTTGAAACTTAAAAAATGCATGGCAAGTGGAAAAGTTCAACGGTAGCGGAGATATACATAGAGGAAAGTATAACTTCAAAAAACCGGTCTCATTTGATTGCTAATTATATCAGGGCGCTGGAAAACTCAAAAAAAAATGTCTTATTAGAGTCAAATCAACGTGAGCATTCACTTCCAAGTGTGTCCAAAACAAAGAATAACGTTACTAGAAATTTAGATTAATCTGTTGTTAGTTCGGTATAGTTTTCAGGGAACTTCAAAAATTGTAATTTAAATTTTATAAAAGCTTTACTTCATTAAGTTAGTATAACAAATGTGTTTTGTGGAAAATATAGAAAAATAAATAATAGCTGTTTATGTCCGAAATTTTTCGATTTAATAAATTAAATCAGTATAACAATATGTGAATATTAGCTGTTTGAAGTTTCTGTCAATCGGGAATTAATTTGTGAAACGTGTAGCAAATTTAACAAAGTATTACAAAAACGGCATCTACAGAGAATAAGCAAATAAGGAGAAAATCTTCACTTCGAAATGTGTACGTTTTAATTATATAAAAATAAAATTAATAAAAATGATACAAATAGGATTTTTTTTAATAAATTAGCGGGCATTGTGGAGAGCATTATAAGATCACGACTTCTCATATCGCCTAGGGGGTGTTATGAATAGGTTTACGTATCTGGTTCCCAAGGTATTATAAAGCAATAATAAGTAAGTGAAAAATGAACATATTTAAAATCTTTGAGTTCAGGGAAAGTTATTTGAGGTAATGTCACGCTGAATTACAATCCTAGCTAGGTTTAAAAGAATATTCAGAAAATCCTTTTATATTGATTTTGGCATCCCTGAAGCATCAAACAATATATACTAACAATTATTAGACACACATTTTCAAAAAGTTCTAAGGAAGAATACGTCTTTCTTTCATGATTCATTTTTTAAAGAGGGTAGCTGAAACTTTGAGAAAAATCCCGGATTATATTGATGCGGAAATCGGAATAACAGATTATATTTTTACTTACAGAGATTATAGTAAATCTGTTTCTATCCTTGAGGCATCAAATATAAATTACGATGACACACATAAGACAAAATCACTCTTAATACAATATTGACCACTAACGTCGTAAAGATTTTTTTTAAATTCACCCGCGCTATTCTACACCGTCACGTAAATTGTGTCGATCGCGCCTTCAAGTTTTGTGCGACTAAACAAGCGCACGCGAGAGTCTGTTCCTTGAGATGTGTTTATTTTACTATACGAACATGTGTAGGTAAACAGTTTGTTGGTTTTTTAAATGGGTATATTAAATGTAATCATGGTATCCATGTCTTCTGTCGGCTTAATAATACGATATAAACTTTTATTGCTAGTCAAATTTAGATCTTAGCGGGGAGATTACTTTTTCAGTACCAGTTTGATATTACATTAGTTTAATTGGATAAAAAATGAGATAATACCGGCATTTATAATAAAAATGACGTTAATTTTTTCCTAAATGACTTAAAGCGTACCTGATGACGATGTCTTTCCTCGTCATATGATGGCTATTTGCCTGGTCGGATTTAAAAACGTGTTCAACCATCAAGAATTAACAAAATATTAAATGCTAGTGTGATTTAGATGGAGATATAAATTTCATCTTATCTCCCTCCCATATAAAGTGCAACTCAAGAATAACCGAAACAGAGCACTACAATTGAAGAGTGTAAGTTCTAAAGGGTTTAAGTGCAAACTTTACATTTGCTAAGTGCCAAAGGATTCCTTAACAGCGTGTCTAATACATGGCTGTACCTCCAAGAGCCAGAGCAGTTTTACTTTAAAATGTTCTAAGTGCAATTGCTATACGAATTAAATTAGTCTTTGTTTTTATTTATTTTGTGCGTATCGTGCTAAAATGTAAACCGAAAATCAACGAAAACACAAGGCCAAAAGTCACCTAAATTATTATAAATGAACGCAAAAGACTGAAAAAAAGTGGTGCCGATTATAAAACATACAAAGGCAATGTAATTCCTCCGAAAATCCCACCTTCAAATCTGGTAAGTTGTTTATTTTTTGGTAACAGTGTTGATTCAACCTCAAATTATTATTTGGTTTTAGGCAATTTGTAAATGCAAGTTTGAATATCAGCAGGTTAGCTTGGAACAAAGGCTCAGACTTTTTCGGGATTTCCATGCAATTACCGATGAAACAAAATGAAATACATACTTGCTTAGTCTAGTGCGGAGGAAGGTATAGGTCGTAGGCGCCATGGGATATACAGGGTGAAACAAGTTCGCTTCTCACTATTGGGATCTCGTAAACGGTAAGAGACACAGCAAGTTTAAATTGGAGCAAAGTTGCGCAATTTAGTGTCCAGTATTTTGACATTTTGAAGCTGGAGATATCTCTAGCACCTACTTCCGGATATATCCGAGAAAATCCCATATTTTCGATTTTTGTTTTAATTTTTTTGCCACGTTATTTTCGGATATATCTATCAAAAGAAATATTAACACTTTCTAGAGGCATTTTTAACGGTTTATCCTAAGATGTTGTCAGTTTTCTAGCTCAACGTTTCGATGTCAAAGAACTATCATCAAGTTAAATTTTTATCATTTTCTTATTGCATATTTATTGGGTAATTTGGTAAAATCCCTTACCATAATATTCAATTTGAAGGCGTTATTCACAAAATTATCGGAGGTTTTTTAAAATTTAAGTTATCAAGTTAATCTGCGCCTGTTAGTATTGTAAATTGACTGAGGTGTTCATTTTGTTAATAACCAACTAAAAATATCTGTTGATGTATTTTACTAAATTACCCCCAAAATATGCAGAAAAAAATGATAAAAATAATAGGTCCGTATTTAAAAAAATGACTTGATGATGATTATGAGAAATCGAAACGTTGAGTTAGAAAACTGACATCTTAGGATAGATCGTTAAAAGGTGCCTCTAGAAGGTATCATTATTTTCTTGATATTCCTAAAAATAACGTCACAAAAAATTGAAAACAAAAATCGAAAATTTTTGTTATACACGGATATTTCCGGAAGTACTCGAAATATCTCAAACTTCAAAATCGCAAAATACTGGGCACTAAATTGCGCGACTTTGCCCTAATTCAAACTTTGCTGTATCGAGTTCCCAATAGTGAGAAGCGAAATTGTTTCACACTGTATGAAGATCCGGAAAGAAGTCGCAGGCAAGCAACTATCTGTTACACAGTTCCAGATGGAAAGGGAAAGGTTACTCAGGTTTGTCGTAAGGTATATTCGGATGTTTTTTGAGCTTTCTCATCAAAAAGTACAAAGGCTATAGGTGTTTATAGATAAAAGGGGCAAAGGAAAGAGAACAAGAAAGTTTGGTGAAGATTTCGATCAAAATACTATTTCGCATATAAATACGTTTCCGAGAGAGGAAATTCACTATAGCAGAGAAAAATCAAGCAAAAAAGTGCTGTGCTAAATATACATAGAATGAACATTGCATATCGCAATAGATATCCGGAATCTCAGATTAATTACCGTTTTTATAGTAAAATTTTTAAAAATGATTTTCTTCACTTCAGATTTGGAAGACCAAAATCTGATAACTGCTCTACTTGGGATCTTCTTGCTAATAAATTAAAAGTTCATCTAGAAAGCCGAGTAAAGCTATCAGCAAAATTAGAAGTACACCATCGCAAAGCGGATAGTGCGAGTTAATGTATGCAAGAAGGTAGTATCCCATTACAGCAACCTGACAGCAATACTTTGGTTTTGTCAATGGACTTACAACAAGTTATTTCTATACCCACATTAACTCATACATAATAACACGGTAGCAATGTAATTCCTCAGAAAATATGTTTATGGAATGAGTCTCAAACAGTTAGAGGTGGAAATGAGATAGGCTCAGCGCTTCTCAAAGTTTTGCTTTCCCGAGATTTTACTGTCAACAGAATTTGTGTATATGGAGTGACAACTACAATGGGCAGAATAAAAATAATTAGGTTCTCCTATTTATCTGGTTGCAACTGGAAAATTTTCTCAAATTGGTCAAACATTTTTGGTTTCTGAACAGACGTATTTACGGTTTGATCGAGATTTTGCTCAAACTGAGAAACGCAAAAATTGAAGTTTTACGTTCCAAAAAAAAAGGGAAATGATAAAATAATGTTGCTATATGAATCCCTATAAGGTTACTCATGTGAAAGAAGATGATTTTATAGAGCTTCGTTGGTTTGCTGTTCCTACAATACACCGTAAAACTCAATAATCTCTAAAGCATCATGGCTGCGAATATTAAATAAAACCCCTTTTATTGGCATATTGGGGAAGATGTAATGTCCTTAAAAAGGGGAAAACCTTTCAAAGTTTTCTTTCAGAAGTAATCCCACCACTGGATGGTAAATCTCGAATAAGTGCAGCAAAAATGGCAAATCTGAAGTCTATGTTGGACTACATTCCTTTAAAATATTGCGCTTTTTACGATGATCTCATGCAAGAGCCGACTAAGACTCCCTTAATGAAAAACTCTAGTGTTTTATGTTTAGTACTATTTTTTTCTTAATATAGAGTTGAAATTGTTAATTTTTTCCTCTGTGAAGTTGCAATGGTATTATGTTCTAACTATGACATAACTTGTATTAGTTTGTGATAAAAGTAAATAAAATATTGGTTTGATATTATTCTGTATTATTACAACAAAAGTATTTTTTTGTCTGTGACGGGAAAAACGTTTGACATTTTATCTCTATTGCCAGGTAACAAAATATCCCTTTTTATGAAATTACTTTTTTCCCCGGGAAAAAAGTGACTACTTTTTTCCCGAATATGCCTACATATTATATACACATAAATCAAATCACAGAATTAAATTGACAGATATTTGATTACTTTAAAGGTTTCCTTAGCAACGCAGGTCTATTGTCACTATAAGTACAACAGCCTACCAGTTTAAAAATTCAAATTTCACATCGATAATTTTCTGACTTTAATATATTGTAGTAATATGTTTTTTCTACAGCCGCGCGCAAAATAACTAAATACTAAATTCAAATGAAATCGCAAAATCAACTAATGCCGTGGATCCTTATTTTGCGCTCTAGCGCGAACATGCAAAAGGAAATTCTCGCTTTTTCCGTCTAGTGTGCTGAATGGTCATGGAAACCGAAGATAAATAAATGACAGACGTGCGTTTATTACAGTTTGTTGCTGGCAATCCTGTTCTAAATATGCCCGAAACCCGAACATAATATGTCAAAACTGACAGTCATTCGCAAATTTCAGAATAAGTATAGAGAAAATGTGCATTTAATTTTAAAAAATGCGGCTGTAGACAAAGATCTGTGTGTTTTTCGAGCGCAAAGTAAGATTGCCGTTTTCGAAAGATTACTGCGCTCCGCTACGCGTCGCGCAGTAACATTCTTTCTCAAGCGGCAATCCGTTACTTTGCGCTCTAAATACACAAATAACTATTTCAATATTAAATCGTCGTTTTTCCCGTCACAGAAAAAATAGCGTATTATATACGGGAAAAATATTAGATTTTAGCTCTCGGTTTTTGTCTCCCTCCGCTTCGCGTCGGGAGGCAACCTCGGGTTAAAATCTAATACTTTTTTCCCTTGTATAATAAATATCTCTTTGGTTAATTATTTTTTTAATGGCACTCGACGAGCGGTGTGTGCGAAGGTGTTGATTGATACGGCTCTTGAATAGTTGTAGATTGTAATTAGGGGAAAACATATGGACTGGGAGTGAGTTCCACAGTAATGCAGTGCGCCAGACAAAGGAGTCCTTGTAAAGCGACGTTTTAGGTGTTTCCAGTTGTACAACGAACGGGTTTGCTCCTGCCATCTATCGCGACTGTTTGATAGGGTTGCTGGAGGCGGAATGATGCAGGCCAAATCTGGGTACATCCTATCTGCGGTGTTCCAGATTATCCAGATCCCGGGTTAACTCCGGGTCGCCGACGAGATGCACAGCTCTCTTCCGAATGGAATCCAGCAGCTTTAGGGTGTGCTTAGGTGCGGCTTCCCAGATGTGTAAGCAATATTCAAAGCACGGTCTTATTTGTGCTTTGTAGAGCAAGAGCAGCTGCTGTGGAGTATACACTTTTTTGTTGCGAAATAGCGCACCAAGCTCCTGCGAGGCTGATTTTGCGATGTTAGCAACGTGATCATGCCAGGACTTATTGCTGTTGACCGAGACACCTAGTAGTCTGATTGGCGAGGATGAAGGAAAGGTCGATCCTGCCATAATGATATAAGCGCTTTCTTGGTAAACGTGGCTACTTGGATTTTTGCTGCATTGATTGTTGCCCTAGGTTAGAATTTTTTCCAGATTTTGATAAATTATTGTAATCTGCTCCTGTCTGCGTTGATAAGTCTCAGTCGTTGGTAAAGGTTTTTCTGATCTAAATTGGGGGACAAGGGTACTGCCATGTGCAAAACTGTAAACAGGATTATTGGTCTCGGTCAGCAGGTCTTTATATTAGATGAGGAACAGAGCTGGTGAAAGTATTGCGCCCTGAGACACTCCCGTATAAATGGTGAATGTGTCTGGGATTTAGATCTTGTATTCACTATACGCATTTTTGTTTGATTTTCTAATTTAGGAATTAGTGAATTTGATCGTAAGTATTTCTTTGCACAGCATTGGGACTGTAACGTCAATATCTGACAGATTTTGCATTCTGGTGTAAGGAATTCCAACCAATTTTAAAACCGCGTTAATTTTCTTCCCCTTGCATTACCCTCACAAACATACAAAGGTGGAATACCATACAAACAAAATAGGAAATGCTTTTTGAGGAAAAAAATATAAAACTTATTTGGGGGTTGGAATTTGATTTTGGAAAGATTGCTTCTTATCCAACCCCTACATATCAAACTAGCCTCTTAGACCAAAATTCAGCTTTCTATGTCAAGTCATTTGAGGTGGGTCGTGATGAATGTGTTAGTATGTCACTTAAGGATTTTATATAGATTTGATTTATTGCAATAAATTGATTATAATGAGAGTATAGAAAAACCACTGTGATTTTTTTGAAATGTTTTAGTCCTAACTGATTTTTGATCTCTGACTTGAAATTCCTAACTCATCTCAGAATGCATTGAAACCATTTTAAGTCATTCATGTAGCAAAAATGGTGGATACAATTATAAATAGTTGAAATCTGGATGATATTTAACTTTAATTAGCAAACACCGTTACAACCGATAAAATACCAAGGCTAATAATATACTGCTCTATTATGTCGTCTTTATTTCATCTTCTTTAAAGATAAATTAAGTTTCAGAAAATCCGACTAGCTCGATATCGGCATGTGAAGAACTCCAAGATTAAATATGTTCTATATTAAATATATATTAAATGTTAGAAAGTCCAAGATACTCCTAAAAGTTCGAATATAATCTTTATCCTATCCTCGTTCACTGAAGAAAATAAGCGCAGAATTTGTCAAATCTTAGATACTGATGAAGCTTTTTCCATTAAATGTTATAGACAGATGGGGCTCGCTTTGCAACAGATGGTATCTATAATAAACGTATCGCTCTAAATGTGATTCAGTTTTTAAATCAACAATAGCAGACATGGATTGATAGACATTATCTTAGACATTAGAAAAACTAACGCTGTGAAACAGATAACCATCAAGAGTGTAAACCAGCAGGAGTCGACCGGTTGAAGTGAACTATGGTCATTACACGGAGCAAATTTGAACATTTATTTAAATAAATTTTTTTCATAAATTTAGTATTTTTCGTTATTCAACTTTTGTGTTGTATTTTAATAAATCACGTAATATAGAATAATTCAATGAAAACTGATGGAAAACAGACTGAGCTATTTCGTATTAGGTACTACTTAATACTCAAATATTTATTAAAACTCAATTAATATCATAACTTATCCCAAAAACTAAAGTTTTCCATCTGGTTTAATTTCATTTTTATTTCTATAGTTGTTATTTTCTTTTTATGGAAAAAATGAAGAGTGTTTTATTGTTTGCTATAACTATATGAACAAGTTCGAGTACCGTATAGAGATTCTATTGAAAAAATGAAAATTAAAAGCTCATGTATATTTTTAAAATCTTTGAATATCAGCATAAGTAGGAAAATTTCACAAGCATAGATAAAACTAGATGAAAGATTTTGCGAGTAGAATTCAAATTAACACAAAAATTAAATATGCTGTCCCATAAGACTAAAAATAATTTCAGTTCATAATTATTAACTTATTTGATGTTCTGATAAAATCCTTCAACTTTGCGTAATTAAAAATATCTTTATTTCTTCAAATATAAAAGCTATTTATTGGTCAAAATATAGCCAACACCCCTGAAATGTAATAATCTAAATGTAGATTATTCATTTTATTTCAAATAGCTAAAACATTGGCTATATAAAATTAAAAAAATTTGATGGTTATATTGCCCGCTTCTGATTTCTGATTAAATTAATGAATGTCCCCTTGACTGTGCCGTTAAATTTCAGTTCAAAAAATTAAAATATTGACTATATAAAGTCAGTAGGAAATCGTTAAAACTTATGGTGAGGTGAAGCTGTGTTAGCCCTGATTTTTTGTTAAATTAATAAATAAGCCCTATCAGTCCCTGATCCCCTAAAATCAAAAACAGTTTTGTTTTGAATTTACTTTCAAACACTTTATTCGGTCTTTACCACACATAACACAAATAATAATAAATTTTATTAAAAAATTATATGGGATTAAAATCACAGATTTAATAATGAGATGAATTATATTCTGTATGCATAATTGGATTGGATGATATTTACATAACAAGTCTGAAATATATATACTTTATAAGAATAACACAAAATATCAACTTCAACTTTGAACCATGCTAAAATCAACCTATATATTTAGTTTATCGATATTCAGGTAAGATAGCTCATTATTTTTAAAATGGTCATAGTTGATCCCAGCCAAGAAAAAACAGACCTGAGCACAAACAAAACTCTCTTGCATTATTTACAAGCCTTTTAATGAAAACCTGGCAAAGCAAAAGGTTCCCCTCGCTATCCTGTTTAATATCCCTTTGCCTAGCTCATATAACCTGGAACGAAATGTCAAAGGCTAAAGATAAAACTGGAACACATCCTGATATTTTCCAACCCTTGTGTAAAGTAATGGAAAGCCTTTAAATGGGTAGAGGATATTCCCTGCGACCACGACCCTAATAGATATTTTACGGTACAAAATTTTTCACGGCTTGTACTCCGACGTATATTTATATGTTTGGATATATGTACACTGTGGACAAAAAATGCCTGCATTTTTTTATTTCCATCATATTTTTATCATTGGATATTTTTACATGAAATTTAAAAAGCGTATTACTGATATCCAAAATATCGAAAAGTTAAGTTAAATCCAACATATCGGTCGTATGTTTCTATATAGACTGTCCTGAGGTAAGTATTTCATTTAAGCGATTCACAAGAATATATTCGGTAATAGTATAAAACAATTTATCGCATCTTATAGGCCGACGTTTAAGCAACAAAACACTCTTTAGTTTTGAAAATATTTAAATCTTGCTTGATGTTTTTCGTTTTCTAAATACATGCACCTTTCATGGTATTCCAATAGATAGCTATATGCAGATTGTTAAAATATTAAAATTAAATTCAGTAAATTAAATAAGTGTTGCCACAAATCCTTTAACTTTCGATAAATACTTTAGGTTTTAGCTACATTTTCTTTACCATCATTATCACATTTCTAGTGATAAGTAATTCTACTAACAATATTAATTTACATAATATTATCAGTTTTTGGTTGATATAGAAAAATGTCAATATTTATATTAATCATTAAAGATATTACCTCGGATATTACCTAATAAAAACGATTTTTTTTTAATGAAACTAATGTGAATTAAAAATTACTTAGAGGTCTGCTGAAACTTCTAAAGGGTGTTCCAATAAGAATTATATGATTTTAAAATGAAATAAAATTAAAATTATTTCAGATTCATCCAAACTTTTTTTATAACTTTTTATTATATTTGTACTTTAGTACAGTCGGTAATATTTATGTTTTGAATAACATGTACACCACGACTTCGTCTGCACGAATTCGATAATCTCAATTTTCTATGACTTAAATCGAGGGTGATCTGACCAATGCAGTGTTCAATGTTTAATCTTAATGCATCAAGTATTTGGGATCTGTTTGCATAGACATTAGATTACAAATTGCCCTACAAGACCAAATTAGTTAAATCACAGCTCCTTGAGGCCACCGAACAGTTGCATTTCTTGAAATTATTCTTTCGTCAAACTTTTCTTGCAAAACATGCATAGCTTCATGAGCAGTGTGACATGTGGCACTGTCCTGCTGGAACCTAATATCCTCCAAGTCAAGTGCATCTAAATTTGGCCACAAAAAAGATCTTAACATCTGTCGGTATCGTCCACCATTCACGGTAACTGCATCTCCTACATCATTTTGGAAAAAAACTGATCCGATGATGCAGCCATGCCATAAATCGCACAATACAGTTATCTTTAGCGGACACAAATGCTTCTCGTGAATCTGCTGTGGATTGTTTTTACACCTAAAACGGCAATTATGCTTGTTGACATATTCACTTAACTAAAAATTAGCTTCATCTGAGAAGATATTTTTTTGGTAAAATTAGGATCCATTTCAAGTTGTTCCAAACTCCAAGCAGCAAATGGGCCAGTGGCTTAAGTCCTTGGGTCAAAATAATGTTATACGGGTGTAAATTCAAGTTTTTTTTTGCAAAGTCCTCCAAGTTGCCGTATTCTGATGCCCTAACTCTTGAGCACGACGAATAATTGATAAATTCGGCTCTTACAGCAACAATATTATCAACAGTTCTGACATTTCCACGTCTTGCTGGTGTTTTTACATAGTGAAAATTATTTTCAAATTTATCAACGATGCGACGAATGGCAAGCAAAGTAGGCGATTATTTGGACCAAAGTTTTCGCGTGGTGCGCGATAAGTGTTCACAAAAAAACGTCTATTTTCATAAAATCTTTGGATAATATCCAAACATTATTAAAGCACGTATTTAGCCATAATAAATTCTTATAGTTTACCAGAGAGAAAAAATCTTTTCTCT
Source organism: Pissodes strobi (assembly GCA_016904865.1). Classification (NCBI taxonomy): domain Eukaryota; kingdom Metazoa; phylum Arthropoda; class Insecta; order Coleoptera; family Curculionidae; genus Pissodes; species Pissodes strobi. The sequence goes on from MU182074.1 coordinate 553,028, forward strand.
GAGTATACTGAACATAAATGACTAGTGGCTAGTGACAGGTATAACTTTATTACCATGGTTACCAAATCGTTTAAAATAGTTATTTGTTTTACTAGGCAGCAAAGTAGTAGAACGATTGCCGCGGCTGATAGTTCATAGTAGGAAATCAGCTAAGGCTGTCAATCTACTTTGCTGCCGAGTTGAACATGTAATTTTTTCTCGGATTGTTTATAATGATATATGTATATTGTATATTTGCAAATTATTACAATTCCCACAATCTTTTTATTTTTCCTGTAGTGATAAATTAAAACTAAATTTGATGGAAATCGCAATTGTTGGAACGGTTGGTTGCTATGGAAATGTATATGCCCATAATAATTATAGTTTGACAACTTATGTCAAACGTTTTATTTCAATGCAGACTAATCATTTTGTTGCCTAGGCAGAAAAGTACTTACTTTGCTGCCAAGGCAGGAAAGTAATGCTTTGCTGATTGATATGTGTCTGCAAAATTAATATTTGCTGTCAATCGGAGAAAGATAATATTATTCTTATTGGAAAGCTCTTTATATGCCATTTCAACTACATGAAAAATAAAAGGATAATTTATTTTCATGTTCCCATTGAGAACACACGACAATTCCTTGCTTGTCGATTTTTTTGGCATTAGCTTCCCTGTCACTTCGTTAAACTTCTGCATAATTTCTCCCGGAATCAGATTTTAACTACTTTTCAACTCCAATTCGTCAGTTTTCCCAAAAATAATATTTTTAAATGACCCTCACTTTCGAGTGACTCAACTTTAATGTAAATAAAAGAAGAACAGTTGCGTTGAGTGGATATCCCAAGGTAATCTTCATCAAATTCAAATGTCACATCAGTACTGACAATGTTTCCACCAGTAAATAAACAAAAACTTTAAATCACGTTTCCAAGAAATATGCAAAGCATATTAAAAATACTCAATTATTTGAAAATATAGTTTTTCTACGAGCGTGCACAAAGTTAAACTATGGCATTTTTCCTCGTGCAGCCCGGAAAAGTAAAACATCTGAAAAATCTCATAGGTGAGGAAAGAGTTTTTATACATATGTGTCTCGTGGTTATATGTATTTTAGTAACTGTAGATGCACCTGCTAGTTTTGATATTTATTTAATATCAGATTTTTCCTCCATTTCCATGTCAGCAAGAAACCACAAGCAAGGTGAAACGTCATATTGTTCTTTGATCAATTTGTAAGATTGTGGCTTTTCAAGTTAAAAAAAATTATTGTTTCTCTGCTTGTAGAAAAAAATATTGTTCCTAACACGTGCGCAAAGTGTCTTTCCCTCACTTAAAACATATCCGAACTCCGCTTCGCGTCGTTATACTGCTTACTTTTATGTGCGGAAAGGTATCAGTTGCGCTATTGTTTCAGCGAAGCAGTATGATATCATAGGATATTATTTTATATGGAGGAAAAGTGATATTTTTCATGGCGCGCTCGTGTTTAACAGCCGAACGGAGTGAGGCTGGTAATAGAGAGCAAGCCATGAAAAGTAACTTTTCCTCCAAATAAAATATGCTGTTTTTTCTTCAAATGTCGACAAATTAATGCAAAAGCATCTCTTTTTAATAGTAATAATATCTAATTATTATTAAAGATAAATGGGTTCGCAAGGCGGCTTAGACCACGGTCGTAGGTGGCCTTGCTTAGACCGGTGTCGGTGAATATAATGTAACATAAAGCTGTCAGTGGACACTGTCAACAATAATTATTTTTCTAAGATTGCGTCTCCGATGGCGTTTTAATTCCGTATTGATAAGCAGTTATTGAGTAAGTTCGATTAAATAATAACCAATTTGTTCCTAAATTAGTGATTTTTAGAAATGCAGTCACAAATTGAGTGATAAATACAAATTGTAGTTTAATAAATCTTGAGTTGTTGACGCTTATTTTGCTGTGTGTTTGTATTGTATATATGTTGCTATGACAACACTTTTACCTCCGCCGGCGGAAAAGTGAAAAGTAAAGCTCCGGCGGAGGAAAAACGAAACTTCACGGCCGCCTACACAGTCGAGTAATGACGGATTTACTGACGTTTGAAGAAAAAATATTGTATGTCACTCGTCCCGTATAAACTTTTACAGTATTTGATACGAAAGTCCGGACTCGACCCCATTATCGCCTCTCCCTTAAACATTTCACTCATACTATAAAAGTTGATTTAGCGGACTTGAAACGGAAATATCTGTTAAGTAGGTACCGTCATTTGGGGTGAAATCGGATGATTTTTACAGTTTTTGTTAATAAAACGTACAATTTGCAAAGATTTCCAAAAAAATAATTAAGAATCTTTCATGTCTCCTTTGTCAAATTCTCTAGTAAATACAGTGAAATTTTAACTCCACACCCTCTATATTTTTTTCACCCCTATGTGTGTGGTAAAGGCGGTCGAGACTATATTAAGCATTAAAAATGGTCAAACTAGGGACTATTAAAATATATAATTTTTATAGCAAAATCGGATACATTTTAGGTAAAAAAACAAAAGGCATGTAAATTAAAATATTTTATTCTTGAAAATCATCTAAATTTACAGAAAAAATTTCAAAATGTATACATTTATATAGAAAAATATAAAACGTATCGACTAATAAGTAACAAACATAAATTCTAGTAAAAACGTTTAGTACCATAAGTACCTAGGTGAGAGACAAAGAAGGGACAGTTTTAGTAAAATAGAAAATTTGTCCCATTCATGTCATCTCTTTTAGTTAATGCATTTCCGTATAGCCCTGTCTTTATCTAGCATCACCAAAGGTGATTTTAGATGGAGCCAAAGCCGTGTCGACGCTACAGTGACTTTATACAAGACAGTGGCGACAAGCAGCATTTTAGCTCCGCCCATCCGCCATTAGGAGGCAAAATCTACCTATAAAATGTATTAAAATCATAAAATAGTGATTAAAACGAAATTTTAATTTAGTATGTTTTATAGAAAATCAGGATAGCTGCGGTAAAATATCACCGTTATGAATAAAAGATGTGTATTTAGGATAGTTTTCAAATTTAATAATAATTATTGTTCTGCTATATGTTACACTAAATAATAATGTTTTTTAAAAATTTAGGCTTATATTTTTTAAAATAAAAAGAGTAATTAATTATAACTATTTATTTTTTTATGCTGTAGGTTATTTGGCAAATAAGTAAACAAGCTTTATGAAGACAGATGCTTCTTAAAGTTTTAATTTATTAATAATTATCATTAGATGACTAGAATGTTACTAGTATTTATATTAGGACTCGGAATTGTATTCGAATATTTAACTGTTCGAATATTCCTGTTTTTTGTGGAACAGTTATCATACAAGACTTTTTTGTTCTTAATTAAAATTTAAATTTTTAAAATTTGCTGCTTTAAAAAACTCATTTTCAAAATTATTTTGATTATGAAAGTCATGTTTTCGTAGTTTTTGAGCACTCTTAACAAACTCCGAAAAGTTTTTATTTTATATACCTAGAGGCGTTTTTGATGCTACATTACGTAAACAAATATAACAAGTTTTTGATGATCGTTTAATACTTTGCATTAAATATTCCGCAATGTTGTATAATGAACTCATGCCAATGTAATTAAGATTAAGCCCAGAAAAATTAATATTTTTGGGTATAGACACTTCGCTATATCTTCCATCACTCTTTAACACACAAACACAGACACTAAAGTTTTATGGTGTTATGAAACTCGTTAAATGTTTTGAACGACACTATATTTACAACAAAGTAAAAATACACCAATAACTACGTTCTTATAAGGAAAAAGGGACAACCAAGGTATGAAAGAACACGTTCACAAGAGGTAAACAAAGAAAATTTTGACTCGTCCGCCATGAGGAGGCAAAACTTGTCGCCACTCTCTCGTATAAAGTCACTGTAGTCGACGCTGTTGCAAAAACAAATCATTCCTATATGTCTTTGTCTAGCTCATGGAATTCTGCGTTAGAAGCTGAACATATGAATACTAGATGACATCGGCAAATATGACTATGAACAGTTCAATACGTTATATCTTGTTTTCATTTTAGGCTCTTTTTAGTTTGGCATGCTGGTATTTTCTTATTTTTTTACTAAAAATTTTTATAAAATTTTATTTTTTAATACACTAATTATTGGGACACTTATAGCTATCTCCTCAACTTCCTGATTAACTTCGTGATATACTTTTTTATTCATCTTGTGACTGAAAAGTTAATTTGTGTCCGGAGGGGAGTGGATCAGTGAACTACTTAACAGAGACAAATCAAACAGCATCATGGCTGCTGGCTGCTTGCATTGTTTGTGGATTAAGAGAAGATGAAGTTGAAAAATGCACTATTTTCTTCGGTCCCTTATCTTGTAAAAGCTTATGCGTCATCAGACATTAAATATAATTTTGTATTTCTATAATGAACTGTGACGTTTGTTTGATTTTTTTCTAATGATTATTGATTTTTAACTTTAAGTAAATACATATGGTAAGCATATCTTGAATTCACTTATTATTGTTTGTATTTCACTCTAACTATTAATTTCAAGTGACTCATTTGCATTAATGAATATACTTTATATGAAATATGTATGCATTTCGATTACGATGCCTATCTATTGTCTCCGGTAGATTATTTGAATACTGTTTTGATCAACTACGATTTTCTTATATTTTGATGCGCTGTCCCTTTTGATACCGTGATGATTTTTAAAATTTTATTACGTATTTGTGTGAATATTTATCCAAAAAATTAGTCATACGAATACATAATAGAATTAAAATATCTTCACCGCATCAGAATGGATAAAACATAATGCAATCAAAGAAACATTCAAACCTCCCACGCTTTTGGCGATCCAGGCTAATCGCGCCACCTGCTTTTACCTTTCATGAAGCTAGACAGAGATAGCATTCATCTTCCTTTCCTCGTCTATTACTTGGGACCTTTTTTATCGTTAAGTTAAGCATCTCGTCGCTTGTCTTTGCCTAGGTGCTACCTAATAACCAATGAACATTATTATCAAAAAGTTTTAAACATATCTTTGGTTTTTTTTTTAAACATCAACTTCTACTCTATTTTAATCTCTTTTAATGAAGACAAATCTGGGAAATAATATCTTCGTCGCCTTAAATTTTAAATCTTGTTTAAAACATTCACGATTTGATCTTTCATCTTTAACTATTGGATATGTGAAATATTCGCCCATTTTATTTGAATTTCGTTTTTTTAAGAAATTAAAAAAAACATATTTTCTTTTCTTTCTGCTATCACTGGTAACACTGCCAACATAGTATTTATTTTTTGTACAAGTGAACTTAACTACTACGTAATTGTGTACTTCTATTGCTGAGTCAGTTTCATTAGTATCACTTTGGTTTTAAAGGAACATATTTTAGCTTTATCCTGCATTTCTACAGCTTTTCCTTGATCCCTCTCATTGTCACTTTCATGTCCTTTTTCGAGTTCTTCATTCTCATTTGTATCTTCTGGGGCTATTTCGGTCGTACCCTCAGTTGTTTCCATATCCATATTCCTTGAAGAAATGCCTTTGCCAGTAGTCACTTGCAATTTTTTTCTACGTTTCTTCTTCCTAACGTCTGAGTAACAAGTAGGCTTCTTTCATGAAGGAACTCCTTAAGGATGTTATTCCAATATTCCTCATTTGCGACTTCGTTTTCACATCTCTCGGGATCAGGTAACTTATTGGTATCTCTGGTGATAGCGGAACAAATCAGGCTCAGAAGTCAGACTTAATATTCGTTGCCATATTTTCAGTGCCATCGGTGGCTTTCTTTAAAAGCACAGGGAACTCCGATTCAACAATGCAACCTCTGTTTTACGTTTTCCAACCAGAAAGCACAGGTCACCAAACGTCAGACTTGTCTAAGGGTTAAAGCAAATGTGTTCCATTCGGTGGCAAAAAAAAGCAAAAGAAGCATCATGTTGCTCGCAACACCGTAAAAGAGTCCCTTGAAGTGTAGGCTGCCAAGTTGTCCACTATTATGACCTTTCTTCCTGGAAGCTTCTTACAATAGGGTAGGAGAATCTTGTCAAATAGTCAAAAGTCACTGAAACAAACCAGTCAGATTTAGTACCATTGTATACAGTTCAATCAGGGGTGCCTTCTACCCAAGTTGGGTATATATACATACTTGTACACAACATATGGGGGTAAAAGTACCCCTGATCCACTAATAGCCATCATAATTGATATGCTTGAGTTACTTGAATCTATAATCCTTTTTATCCTCTTAGATCCTCGTTTACGTAATAATTTTACTCTCGCGGGATCATCAGTTGACAAGTTACTTTCATCATAATTTATTATATAGCCTTAATTACTTGGTGTATTTTATACATCAGCGTCAAATTTTCCGCCTCCTTCAAAGTTACAATTTTTTTGGTGGCGCCAGACCCTCACCTAACCTATGTCTAACATATCTGGAATGTAATGGATCAGTTACAGGCCAAACGCTGGACTGGCCGGTGCGCTATTACTAAATTTAAGTGCGTTGTCACGTTGGTGCCTAGAATACACCGCGCGAGAAATTGTGTAAATTATGTAAGTATTGATTATTTTGTAAAAAAACGTTTATTTTATTATGTCATGGTGTTATGTATAAAGTATTTTTGCCATCCGCAAGTGTGTTTTCGCTTCTAGATAAGCTAAATATATTTTTTATTTATTTATCTATTTTATTTTTTTTTTCTGATATTAGGGCTTCTATTCCTATAAAAAATTCCAAATGCCTAACGGAGGAGGAAATGAGGGCCTTTTTGGAGGCTGGAAGTTCTGATGAGGAAATTTTAGGCGATGTGGAAGATGACCTGGAAGAGAGAGTTATTACCCAAAGTGACCATGACAGTACATCAGAACTGGAAGGCAGTGACCGTGAACATGAGAAGTCTGTTGAGAGTGATAGCGATGATAGTGCTGATGTGGAGTTTTTCTTTGGAAAAAATCGAACCATAAAATGGCAGAAGACACCTGTTGTGAGTAAGTTTGCCAAAACCTCTAGCAGAAATATTGTGAAAATATTGCCTCGTCCTAACCGTTGTGCCATAGATATAACAAATGAATTTGATGCTTTCCAAACAATTTTTACATATGAAATGATAGATAATATTGTTTCAAACACGAATAAATTTATTGAGAGCCAACAACCAAATTATTCCAGAGAGCGTGATGCTAAATTGATTACCAACAATGAACTCTTGGCTTTTTTTGGTCTATTGTTCTTATCCGGACTGAAAAAAGTCAATCATGCCAATTTTCACGAACTCTGGATGCAAGACCGGACCGTTGATGCACAACGGTCATGCAGCCTGCATGAGTTACAATCGATTTCTTTTTATTTTGTCTAAAATTAGATTTGATAATAAAGAAACTAGAGTTGAAAGGAGAAAATCAGATAAATTGGCAGCTGCTCGGGACATATTTACTGACTTTGTAACCAACTGCAAAACATTTTTTTGTCATAGCGAGTACTTGACTATTGATGAAATGCTAGTGCCATTTCGAGGACGCTGCAGTTTCATACAATACATACCTAGTAAACCGGCAAAGTATGGTTTAAAATTGTTTGCATTATGCGATGCCAAGATGTATTACACTTCTAATTTAGAAATATATTGTGGACAGCAACCAGATGGACCATACAAAGTATCTAATTCTCCACATGATATTGTCATAAGACTTCTAGAACATGTAGAAGGAAGAAATCGTAATTTGACTTGTGATAACTGCTACACCAGTTGTCCACCTGCAAGGGAACTGTTGCAAAAGAAGATCACACTTGTGGGAACTCTAAGAAAAAACAAGGCTGATATTCCAATTGAATTTCAGCCACATAAAACTAGAGTTATAAACTCAGCTCTTTTTGGTTTCCAGAAAAACTTAATGATGGTGTCTTTTGTACCGAAGAAAAACAAAGCAGTTGTATTAATTTCGAGCATGCACGAAGATGCTGCAGTAAACCCAAATTTACAGAAGCCGGAAGTAATCCATTTCTACAATAAGGCTAAAGGAGGTATTGATACAGTTGATCAGCTTTGTGGGAAATACTCACTTTCGCGGACTAAACCAATAGTTGGCCCCTGTACATTTTCTTTCATATGCTAAACATAGCTGGAGTAAATGCACAAATTTTATATAATGGAAGACATGCTAATAGCCCGGCAAAAAATCGAAGAACGTTTTTGAAAACAATGGCAATGCTTCTAATGGAAGAACATTTTGCCGAAAGATCAAAATTAAAAAACTTACCAGCGAGGATCAAGCTTCTTTTGTCCAAGTATAACTAAACCAATGAAAACGTAACTCCAGAACCACCACAAAAAATAAGAAGTCGTTGCGTATTATGTGGACGCGCTAAGAATAGAGTGACTACAATGAGGTGTACATCGTGTCAACATTTTGTGTGTAAAGAACATACTACAACTGTAATAAAATGTGAAACTTGCCATAATTTGTTTCAAGAGGAAGAATCAGAAGAAGATTAGAGGGTTTTTAAAATTAATTTTGTTTAACGTTAGTTAATTTTTTATTGGTTGATATTATGTTTCTTTATATTTAAAATGTTAAACTTGTTCGTAAAAACTATACTTATTTATGTATGTTATATTGTTTGATATAAATTATCATGAACAAAATAAAAACGTTTTTGTATTACCTAAAAACAAGCTAAATTTGGGGTGGTGTACAAAGTACACCGCACGGGAAAAAGTTCGAATTATTTGGCGCGAGTAACTAAGGGTAAAAGGGTGGGATATTTTTAATTGTTTCGCCCATATTTAAAAAATAGCTTTCTATTACTCCTTTCGCTATGTTCGGTTAAAATTTTATTCGCTCATATAGATTTGTAAAACCAGTCAATTCCAGGGTAGTTATCTTTGAATTGTTTTATTATTTCTCCTTTTCTGTTTAAATAGTTTTAACTAACACTTTTATATCTTGGTAAGAGGAAACCCCCACTCGCTGGATTTTAAAATTCCTTGGGCCAAAAGTGTTTCCTCTTGTTTTGAAATTACGCATTGCCGCCATTTTTCTTCGTTTTTATTCCCTTTTTCTTATCGTGTAAGGTAGATTTTGGAATCCGATAATACTCAACAGCCTGTATGAAACTTTTCCTGCCTTGTCTAATATCTTCCAGTGCCTACTCTAGCGACGTTTTCTTCATTGTAGTTTTTAAAATTAATGCCAATTTTCTTCTTATACAGCCTAGCCATCACCCTTCACCCCTATACAATTACTGTTTTTACTAAAGTGTCATTATTTAAGAAATAATAATATTTTTAAACCAAACAACGCCGGCCAATACCCGTCTGTCTGAGTTCACCTCCACAGTCCGACTTCACCCCGAGTGATGGTACTGATAAATTCGATATTTTGATTAGAAATACATAATGTGATGGAACAAGTGTTTCGTGAATATGCCGTATTCATTTCGAATAAAATATAATCAAGCAGCCCACACATGAAATATCCCTTTAATAATAAATTGCTAGTTAAAAGCCGATAATTGAAGTTGAATATAAGAATCTGAAGATGGCGACACTCAATTATTCCGGTGCTAAAATTATCAATCTAAAACAACATTAAATTGTCCTCCTGTAAAGATGTTGGATTATTTTACTCTTTAACCAGGAGAAGTCATTGTCTGATATTGCTACAGAATGCTCAATGAAGGATATTCCTGATAAGATTATAGCTTTCCTAAGAAACGAGTTATCTCAAAAAAGATATATCCGGATTTCTAAGGATGCAGCATAATGATTGTTGTACCCCTAACTGAAACTGATTTTCCACATACATGTTTATCCGTTTTTATAGCACAACTCTAATATATCCGTAACTCCTTCATAACATGCGAGGACTATCTTCATCGAATTAATTTATCCTTTAAGAAAACGACACTATTAATTATACGAATCGATACACCAATTTACGGTTTAAATGAAGTGGTCTGATACGATTCATTCAGTGAAATCGCTGTTCCTATTGCGAAAAAGAATGCCAATTAGGAGAAGCTTTTAGAGTTGTCTTCAATTATTTCGAAGAGCGTTAGATACTAGAAGTGCTCCTATATTTTGAAACAATTTACCAACTTGAATTTAATGTTAAAAAGTATTTAAATTTGCAGGCAGAAATTGTCAAGACAGCCATATAGTGCTTCAACGCCCAACAATATTATTCAGCTTTGATCAAACTGAATAACATTTTAGCAAACTTCTTGCCCCTGATCATAAATTTTATCTCCAAGAGCAATACTTGTAAATTGTGATTTATAAATCATTTACCATAATTTTAAGGTAATTTTTGATGTTATACATCCAAGTTGGATGGCCACAAGTAGGGCTTAAAAATCTCTAGATGTATGAAAATAACCGGGAGCTTAACAAACTTATGCCTAATGGATGATAACATTCGTATTATTAGAGACTCTGTTTTGGATCGGCACAAATATGTTATTATTAGAAAGATTTTATGAATTGGAATTATAAAGTACATTTTGATATGCGCTCAGTTTGGCAAACTATCAAGTACCGGATACCTACTTAGCCAATACAAATTTTATTGGATTCGTACAAAGGTTATTGCTCAGACATATATTTACTTATGTTTAGCTTTTATAATAATCTTCATTCGTTAGTAGATAAGTATTTAAATAGATGTAGTACGAAATAGCATGCCATAGTACTTCGACCTTGACTCAATCTTATCACGAGGAAGGCTATGATATGTCTGCTTCAACTCTCAATTTGACAATTTATGTTATAGGATACGCTATAATTATAAACATATTATTTATACCGTATTCTATGCAGCTTTACTATTAGTTTAATCATCTATACAAACTTGTTGAAAGTACTTCTGTCTGCGATATGCATGAGCAAGTGTGTGCATGCACGTGGTGTCCTAATTTTTCTCACGCTTTATTTATGGCAGTGGCACACACACTAAAGGGAGATCCTATGGCGCTCGACGAGCGGTGTGTGTGCGAAGATGTTAATTGACACGGTTCTTTAATAGTTGTAGGTTGTATAATTAGTGATAAACAGATGTCCTGGAAGTGAGTTTCACTGTGATGCAGAGGGCCAGACAAAGCGATGTTCTAGGTGTTTCTAGTTGTACGACGAACTGGTGCGCTCCTGCCGTCTGTCTTGACTGTCTGAGAGGATTTGCCAGGGGCGGGATGATGCGGGCCAAATCCTGGGAACATCTGCAGTGAAGGTATCTGTAAAACAGAGACATCTCGGCCACATGTCTGCGGTGTTCCAGACTATCCAGATTCCGGGTCAACTCCGGGTCGTCGACGAGACGCACAGCTCTCTTCTGAATGGAATCCAACAGCTTTAGGGTGTGCTTTAGTGCGGCACCCCAGATATGTGAGCAATATTCTAAGCACGGTCTTATTTGCGCTTTCTACAGCAAGAGCAACTGCTACTGTGTATAGAGTTTTTTGTTGCGAAATAGCGCACCAAGCTTCTGGGAGACTGATTTTTGCGATGTTAGCAACATGGTCATGCCATGACATATTGCTGTTGACCGAGACGCCGAGCAGTCCGATTGACGAGGATGAAGGAATGGTCGATCCTGCCAAAATGATGTCAGGGCCCGCTGCATTGGCCCTCTTGGTAAACGTTGCTGCTTGGGTCTTTGCTGCATTGAACCAACCAAATTTCGGTCGCCCCAAGTTTGAACTTTCTCCAGGTCTTGATTAATAGCTGTTATCGGCTCCTGACTGCGGTGGTGAGTCTCAGTGCGCTGCTGTTTTAACTCGTTAAATTTGTGTTTACTCAGTTAAGTAGCCCCTCAGTCAGTGTGAAAGATATCGCTGAGTTATTTCAGATTTTAAGCAACATTTTGTGTTATTCCATCGCGATAAAGTCGTTAGCGCACTATGCCGCCTAAGCGTGCTGTATCAGAATCTGTCACTACGGACGATCCCAGTCCCAAAATTGAGGAGTTGATTAATAAAGGCTGCGCTAGACTGGAAACTAAATTGTCGCAAAAAATAGATGATAGTCACCTCCAAAATTGATAACCTACAACGATCTTTAAGTCACATTAGTTCTCTTGCTTGACTCGGTGTTTGGCGTTGGAAAATCTGATAAAAATGATCGTCCCAGAACCATATTAGTTAATTTTTCCAATAATATTCTGCGCAGTGCGGCATTTACCGGTAAAAAATTGTTAAGAGGATCGGGCTACTCGTTGCATGAAGATCTGTCTAAGGTACGGTATAAACTTTTTGTGGCGGCGAAAAAAAGTTCGGTAATAATATGGCTTGGTCTGCTGGTGGTAAAATATTTGTTTTGTGCAATCAACAAAACAAAAAGCGGCCCATAACCAATGTTTATGATAAGTAACCAAGTCCAAGATAGAATTGATGTGGTTGTGCTATAAATTTTTCTCTTGTTGTTTGCAAATTCATTTATATATTGGCAGTTTATTGTTATAATAATGATATGGGTAGTGTATTGTATTGTAGGTAGTATATAGTAACTTATATCAGGATATTCTTTTCTCAATCTATTGAGATAACCCACCTCTTTAAAATACTATTTCATTAGACCTGATACATTCATTTTTGAGACACCCTATATATGTATATATTTTGAGACACCCTTTATACATGTAAAAGATAAATCAAGTCATAAATTGGAGTCGAGTTTTTGCGAGGTTTTTTGGAGGATATCCGGAAGGTATTGCTCGAGTACGGGAAAATAGGGAGTCCTATTTCCATTGATAACTCATAGTTAACAGCATAACATGTGTATATATTTTGATATTGTTATTAACATAATTTTCATAAATATTTCTTTTATTCTCATGGATAATTCATATATGATGGCATAACATGTATAACAATTTGTAAAGAATTGCTTTTGTATGAAACCTATCTGAAATTTAAATTAACACTAATTTGTAGCCTTGATTTTCGACTTGATGCCAATTGCTTATAAGCACCCGAAATGATAAAGGATCTGTAGCTTGTGCACAATTACACAGAATAAAACCCTATATCGTAATTGAAATGTATTATATCGAAATGACTATAACTAATAAGCAACAGTAAACAAATACTATTCAATCACAAATAATGTAATCAATCACTAAGCGATGACGAAGGAAATACATATTAATCGGCCTGCAGGTCTTACTAGAGATATTGGCTCAATTTGCAACTATAGCTGAGTAGCCTCCCGTATGGGACCTCAGTACCTGCTGGCGACGTCTGGCTAACTAATACTAAACTCTTCAGTTTTGAATGTATTGTAGGATTGTCACAAGTGTGGAACGACAAATTGTGGTGCGTGAGACAGTAATTTAATTAATTGTTATACTAATAAAGGTTGTACAGCATAACTCGGTTTAGGAATAATTGTGATCGAGGTTTTCTCTGCCATGCTCTTTTCCCTCGTGAATTCCAGGCGGAGTATGGCACGTTTTTCTTTAATAAATTAGGCGTATTAGGAATCTGTGGTTTAATTTACATGACGCACCTTTCCCTCAAATTTCCCTAATTGTGTTTAGTCGAAGCGCAATCCGAATAATTAAAAATTGTTTAAGATATAATAATAATAACACAACGTAGGTATTGATTTTCTTTTTAATCTATTTTGACGATCATTGGCAAAACAGAGACAAAGCACAACTTATCTCCTTCAACTATGTTGAACAGTCCCGGGTGGGTTATACTACACTATATACGTGGAAATTTTATTAATATTGATTTTCATTTGGTGCAAAGGCACGAAGGCATGAAGAAAGCTTCATGCTCTAATTTTGCGGTTGTTAAGCTCTGTTGTTAAGCTCTGCCATATTATATTACTTATATATTAGTACTAAGCATTATTATCTTATTTTTAATGATTTTGGTAATTACAGTGGTGTATACATATTTATAACTGATTATTGTAAAATTATACTTGCATTTAATTTCCTAGTCTTTTGTAATACAGAGATAATTGATATTATTATTTTTTCGTCACTGTCTAGATGTTTTGTTTCTTGATAATTTTGCGAGATACAACTGTGCATTGCCATTCTGCCACTTTAATAATCGTTCATCATGTGCTAATTTTCAGGTGTTTGCTGACTTTGTTTCTGATAGTCGGTATGACATATTGGCCCTCTCTCAAACGTGACTTAATGAAAGGATTTTTGAGGTGGGGGTGTAACTTTTTATTATAGGAAACATATTAAAATTTAAACCTGTTACTTTGCCGCAACAAAGTGTGGGTGTATCCACCAAGGTTTCTGTTACTTGTCTGTCGAATCTTGAATCCTCTCTTATATTTTTAAGTCCACATTTTAACTTTGTTTTATTTAGATTCATGCAAAGGTTATAGATTTTTTAAATAAAAAGAGTATAGATTTTTTAAATAAAAATAGTTCGGCCTTCTTGCAGTTAAAAAACTCTTTTCTTAACAAATACGGTTTAAGCCAACTTATCAGTGACCCTACAAGGGTTTCAAATACTAAGAGTGCTTTAATTGACCTTTTAGTTACGTCATCATTAGATTTTTGAAACATACATAGATGTTCATCGAATGGAGGCTATATCGGATCACCATCTAGCCAGTTGTTCTTTCAAAATTAACAAAGAGCACCAGCCGACTATTTTTAAAACAAACAGGAATTGCTGTCTTTTTAACCGTGATCTCTTTTTAAATGATCTTTCTCAGATTAATGGGGACAGCATTTTTCAGTTTGCTGATATTGATGATGCCGTAGATTTTCTAAATAGCAGTATAACACAGTTATTTGACTTACACGCACCTTATAAAACAGTTAGGAGCTCATTAAGCTTAAAAGTAGGGTTCATCTTAGGTATCGCCAAAAAAAATCTGATGCTTCCTGGCGTGAATATAGGAATTTGCCAAATTTTGTTAATTGTTCTATTCGCGCGGCTTTTTTAAGTCCCAAATTTAGATGTGAGTTTTTACGTTGCCCTAATGTTATACCTAAGGTTTTCCCTAAGGACTTGCCCGATAATTTTGGCAGCCCAAATGAGTTTAATTTCATTTTTGTTGTTATTGGATCTACTGTAGATGAGCCTAACGATTGTATAGTGTAGGATCCTCAGTGGTGGGTCCTGATAAAATTGACTTAAAAATGGCATTGTTCACTGTTCCACCTTTAACTCCTTATTTTACTTTTTTATTAAATAAGTGTCTCACTTCGGGTATGTTTCCTTAAACTTGGAAGTCTGCGTATGTTCGACCTATTTTTAAAAAATCATACCCCTCTTCTATTACTAATTTTCGTCCAATTGGCTTGTTACCAATACTGTCAAAAGTTTTGGAAATTATTGTGGCTGATCAAGTGAGAGTTTTTTCATTCATTAATCGGATACTACCTGTCAATCAGGGATTCTAAACAGAATACTTGTCTCGTTTTACTAGAATACAGTAAAGCATCTGAGTCATCAGATTCTTTGTAAAAAGTTACAATATTTTCGTTTTGGTGATATTGCTGTTTGATTCTTTAGGAACTATTTATCTAAAATATCTCAAAAAGTAGCTTTTAATGATAGCTTTTCCGATGATGTGATGCTTAAAAGGGGTGTTCCACATCATTTTTAATTTTTAGCGCTGACCTCTGTAGTATTTTACAATCATGTTCATTTCATCAATACGCGGATGATTCACAAGTGTATTATTCATTTACATGTTTCCATGTTATCGGGTCCTTGGTGGCATATACGGATTTCCTACAAATTTTCGGACGATACGGGCTGTTGCGAGAAATACTGCTTTCTGCATCAATTTGAAGAGATGTTCGTTCAATTCGAGTTCCTTGATTTTTATTAACAGGTTCTTTCGAATGAGTCCTGTTAATGACACAATGATTGTCACCGTCACCTCTCCATTTCCCATGGTTTCGATATTTGACGATCTCTTCGTCGTGTTTGACCTGCAAATTGTTGTTGTTGGGTATGGCGATGTCGATCAGCGTGGCTTCCTTGGCTCGCTTATCTATGAAAATGATATCCGGTCTATTGTGGGTCGCCGTCTGGTCAGTAAGCACAGTGCGGCCCCAGTTGATCTAATTGTTGTTACTTTCTAAATCAGATTCGGGAGTGTATCTATAGTAACTTACCTTTTCAGATTATCTGCTAGTTCCTGATGGATTCGCAACTGCATCGTTCCTGACTTTATATTCTGTTGCCGCGAACGTTTGGCATCCTCCTGTAATATGCTGGATGGTCTCAGTGGTTTGACAGCGGTATCGACATCGATCATTCGCCACCAAAATATGTCCAATTATGTACTTGAGATAGTTTCTGGTGGGAATCACTTTATCTTGTATAGTCAGCAGAAAGCCCTCGGTTTCGGGAAAAATTTGTCCTGAAACTAACCAATAGTTCGACGCTTTTTTGTCGACGTGATCCTGGGTATTCTATCCGCATGACTCCCATGTAAGGGCTTTTCCTTCCGCACTCATATTTTCTCCAGGTCTGTATGATGGCAGTCTTGAACCTGGTGTTCTTTTAACAGCAGTGGTGTAAAGTGGTCTGCGTTACATATTGCCCTACGAATTTCTGAGAAATTCGCTTTCCCGTAAAAATAATTGCGCAAATTATTTATTTGCCGATCCAATTGTTCACGTAGATCCGCTAGACCTCTTCCACCTAGATGTCTTGGCAAGGTTGTTTGCTTCACTGCGCTCCTCGGATGGTGTCTATGTTCTTGTTTTCCGCTGAAGATTTTCAATGTCAGTGCCGGTCCATGCTACGAATCCAGACGAGTATCCAAGAACTGGGACGGCATAAGTATTGACAGCCTTGTAGAGATTTTTGCTGTTAAGTTGAATTTTTGACAAACGTTTTATCCTTCTAGTAAATTCTTCTGTTAATTCAGCCTTCATTGCGCTATGTGATATGCGCATTGTTCGTTTCATTCGAGGTACTTGTAAAATTCACCTCCCATCATTGCTTCGATGTTCTGGACGTCCCTAAGTTCAAAGTGACCTGGACCTACTTTACCTTGTACGATGTTCACTGGACGGCACTTTGCCAGTTCAAACCGCATTCCAATATCCATGGAGAATTGTTCTACAACCTTCAGTATTTGCTCTAGCTGATTTTTGGTAGCTTCCATAAGTTTTAGGTCATCCTTATAGAGCAAATGATTGACTTTCTCTCCTGCCTCGTTGTTGTTTTTGATATTGTATCCATGGGGAGTAGAATTGAGCTGGTTGGATAGAGGGGTCATCGCAATACAGAACCATAGCGGGCTGATGGCGTCTCTTTGAAATATACTTCTTTTTATTGGTATGTATTCGGTGATAATCCTGGCTTCATTAAGATAAATTTTCGTTTACCCAGGTGTCATGGCATGCCTTAAAAAGTTAACAATGTTAGCATCAGCTTAATATATTTGGAGAATCATTAGTAGCCAGTCATGAGGCACAGATTCGTAAGCCCATTTATAATCGATGTAAGCCATGTACAGATTCCCACGCTTGGAAAATGCCTGGTTACAGATGAAAGAGACGATTATGAGTTGCTCTTTGCACCCCATTGAACCCTTAGCGCATCCTTTCTGTTGGTCAGCAATGATCTTTTTTCGCTCATAGTGGGCATATAGCCGACGCTCTAAACAGGTTATCACTTTGTACATCGTTGGGAGATACGTGATTGGTCGGTACTTGGATAGATCCTCCGTGTTTTCCGGGTCTTTTGATAGAAGGTATGTGGCACCCTGAAATAGAAAGCGTGCATGGCATATTTTCAGGATTGACGATTACGTCATTAATTAAATTTGTTAATTTTTCGTGGATACATTGGAGTTTCTTGAGCCAGTAGTTCTGTATTCCATCTGAGCCAGATGCCACCCAGTTAGGGGTATATTTGAAGATGTTTGTAATTTCTGCTGTCGTAAACGGCTAGTCAGGCATTTGTTCGTATTCCTGGGAGGTCCGGCGCTCCCCCGCAATCCAGTCTGCTTCAACGTTGCACTGGGTCGGTGTTCCCAACTGTTCTCTCCAAAATTGTTCAACATCGTCACTGCTGGGAAATTTGTTGTTCGATTCTCTAGCCCTCGTAGAATGTTTTTTTTTTCTGATCGTTGGAATAAGACATTATCTCGCCTTCTTTTATTACTCGATTTGTACCTCTTTAAAAGCCCTGAAAATACAGATAATTTTTGTTTTAAAGTGTTAAGACATTGCTGGTGTGTTTGGTTTTCTGGATCATCACGAGCATGGATTCGATATCGAGTCATGATTAATCAAACGCAAGCTTCCAGCCTATGGGGCCTTACTCCATTGCTATGTTCATATAGCATTTCTATATATCTGCGTGTGTCATCAATCCTAGCATTCAATCTTCTTTCCCAATGAGGTATTTTTGCGCCGTTCCCTTTGTTCGTACTTTGGTTCCCAGAATTCGGGCAATGGCCCTTCCAGCGCAGTATATTAACATATGGAAGTAGTCCAACGTGTTCGCCTGGGTCATATAGTTTGGCAGAATTCGGTTGTTCATAGTAGTAAATGTGATTCCTAGTTTCTTTGAGGGGTTCACTCTAGGTAATGGTGGTCTACTTAATGGGTCGTGCCAATGTACACCACAATAAGCTTTCTCATTTCTGAGAGAAATGTTTCGAATAATCCTTCGGTGTCCACATTATCTCTATTTAAGTCATGTGCCCCAGCGTTCAGCTGCTGCTCTGCTACTTCAGGCGTGCCACCCACATGTCCAGCGTCTCCGGTCTGGTCACCATTTTCGTTATTATCGTTATAATCACATTCTTATCATCATCATGATCCTCATTATCTTCGATGTTGTTACGCAGGTCCAGCAGTTCGCGTTTTACTTCTTATTTGACGGTGTTAAGCCTCGCAGCTGGGATGAGATTGTTTCTGATGATAACACGATATTGATCTGCCACTCTCTGCTCTGTTACATGCAGCTCTGGATAATCTCTGCAGAATTCAGTATGCAGTCCCTGTCGATAGCCGATGGTCTCTCGTCCTAACTGTGTTACCCTAAAATAAAAACGCATTATTGATTCATTCATGGACGGCGTCCATTTCATGCGTCGTCTGGGTAATCCCGCCTGGCTGAAGTTCCTGCGCAGCATCCTCAACGGGCGGTATCTGGGTTCTTAGGTGACACATGTTGTGGTTGTGGAGCTGTAGCTTCTTGTGCAGCAGGGGCCCGCCTCCTCAGCACCCTGCAGCCGACGTCTCGCAAGCTTCATGTCCAGCGCCGGCTCCAGACATGCCCTGACGATCCCCAGGCAGCGACCTTTCTCCGAGGCTTCGGTTGACCTCCATTTTCATGGGTGTCCGCCTTTAACGCAGTGGATACCGCATTTTTTACCTACTGCCCGGTAACTCGAACCCGTGGGACGTCACCCCCAAAGCAGCCGAACCAAAGTTCAACTACCCGCTTGCCGGGTTTAATATTATTATTATTATTACTATTATTATTATTATTATTATTATTATTATTATTATTATTATTATTA
>MU182074.1:580602-600059 GCA_016904865.1 Pissodes strobi
TGTAAAAGCAGTGCGTATAGTAGTTGGCCATCTATATTTCAGCTGTTGGCTCCCCGGACAATAACTAAGAAATAGAAAAAAAAGCTTCTATTTCTTAGTTATTGTCCGGGGAGCTAACAGCTGAAATATAGATGGCCAACTACTATACGCACTGCTTTTACAAGTTTTTTTTTAATTTCAAGATTTTTTTTTTAAATGATCAAAAAGTACTCCCAGGGACAGATTGATAAAGCTTTAAAAGCCATTGATGATGCGATGCCCATTAGGGAAGCTGCTAGAAAGCTGCAAACACCACCTGCTACTTTGCAATTCAGGAGAAGTGATAAGTTCAAAAAACCTGGTCATGGTCCTGCATAAGTTCTAACAAAAGATGAAGCCACTCTCGTGGATTGGATTCTGGATTGCCATAGAAAGGAATTTCCGAGAAGGAAGGAAGATGTTTTATATTCTGTTAAACATTTTCTAGACACGAAGCCAAGGCCAAATCCGTTTACAAATAATTATCCGGGCAACGGATGGTATCAGTCATTCCTCAGAAGACATCCAAACCTGGCATTAAAAACAGCTGAATTTGTTACAAAAGCAGTTCAAATATTTCCCTTGATGATTTGAAAAAATGGTTCAACGAAAGAGAGGAATATTTAAATAAAAAGGGCTATTTCAATATTTTGCAAGATCCGGCCAGAGTGTTTAATAGAGATCAGACAAACTTCTATTTGTATCCAAAAAATTCCAAAGTACTTGCTCCAAAAGGTTCTCGGAATCTTTATGAAGTGGAGAACACTGCGTCAAAATCCAATTTAACCGTCATGTTCACGTTTTCAGCCACAGGCATGTTAACTCCCCCCATGATAATAAATCCTTACAAAAGATTACCAAACTACATAATGCAATCTGTTCCAGAAAAATGGAGAATAGGAGGCACAGAAACAGGTTGGATGCGAAGTGAAACGTTCCATGAATATGTGGCGAATATCCTGTATCTGTTTTAACATTTCCAATAATTTTATTCTTGTATGGACACAGTTCGCACCTAACTCTAAATTGAGTAATTTAGGTGAAAGACTCCAAATAATTCATATTTGTTTATATCCGAACGCTACTCGCATTCTTCAGCCTGCGGAGGTTGCTGCTTTCCAACCATTAAAAGCGGGATGGAAGCGTGCAGTAAGTGACTGGAGAAGAAATAATCCAAAAGAACCATTGACCAAAGAAAAATTTGCCCCAGTTTTAAAAGCAGCTATTGAAAACTCACATAATCCAGAGGGGATTAATAATGGTTTCAGAGCATGTGGCATTTGCCCGTGGAATGTAAATGCCATTGACGTATCCAGGCAAACAAATAAAGAAATAGATAACGAAGATATTAAGATCAATATTGAAACTGCCAGGAATACATTATCTTATGAAAAATTTGTAAGTATAATAGGACCGGATAAACTTGAAACCCTAAGAGATTTGGATGATGAGGCAAAACACGAAGATGTTATATTGCTCAGAAAAATATTAGAGGAATTCGATTCAGTGTTAGAGCCAGTGGGCACTGCAACTAATGAAGAGAAAGTTAATATTATTATGGAGGAGAAAGCAAATTCAGGAATTGAAATTATTGAACCAGAAACGGAACCACTTGTAAAATTTATCGGTACTATAATCAAAAGATGTTGATTATAGTACCATTTTATAAATTTTACATTGCGGATACCATAATTGAAGAGTGTTCATCTATATCGAAGACGGATAACAACTGTACCTATAACTTTAAATATTGAGGATACTCCCATTATTTATTTATTTATTTACGGGTCAAGCCCATTGACATAATATAATAGAGCAATAACAAGTTCATTGTAACTATAAAATTCTTAAAGTAATAAAACAAAATAATAAAATAAAAGGAGGAATTATTTAGATGAAAATGTTATTAATAGTTAAGATCGAAG
Source organism: Pissodes strobi (assembly GCA_016904865.1). NCBI lineage: Eukaryota > Metazoa > Arthropoda > Insecta > Coleoptera > Curculionidae > Pissodes > Pissodes strobi. The sequence continues at coordinate 582,546 of MU182074.1, forward strand.
ATAAGACAACAGAATTTTCCGATTATTATAAAGTTAGGCCTTTTACAGTACGCACAAAAGGTTCCGCAGGACCAAAAAACTCCAATTCAGGTAACTCATTGCACAGTCTGAGGGTACGAGAAATAAATGAGTGGTAAGCATAATTAGTTCTATGAAACTGTTGGTAAAATGTTTGTGTAGAACGAGTGTTCCTGGATGGAGCATGTAACCCAATTCTGGAAGTTAAATAGGGACAATCAATTGTAGAGTTAATTTTGAATAAGTATTAAGTCTCTTTGCTTTCTTCTACATGAGAGAGTGGTTAAATGTAATGATGTGCACAAGATGGAGTAATGAAATTCATTATTGTTGTAACATTTGTAGTTAATATATCTACAGAATTTTCTTTGAACAGATTTGATTCGATGTATATGGCATGCATAATTAGGACACCACACTGAAGCAGCATACTCCAGATCTGATCTCACATAGGAATAATACAGTGTTCTAATGGCGTTAATATCCGAGAAGCCCCTTGTGCTGCGTTTTACAAAGCCAAACATGCATGAAGCCTTATTAACTGCTTGGTCAATATGAGCTAAAAAATCTAAATCAGAGGTTAATAGCACACCTAGGTCATTGATTTGATCCACACAGTCTAATGGACTGTCGGTAATGTGATAAACAAAGTTACTGGAATTTCTGAACCTGCGGAATTTAATGACCTTGCATTTAAGAACATTAAGGTCCATGCCATTAGCATGGCACCATTGTGACAATCTATCAAGACCTTCCTGAAGTGCCAAAGAGTCATCTGGTGAGGTTATTCTTAAAAGCAGCTTCAAGTCATCAGCAAACAGAAGAAAAAGACTCTGCCTAAAACAAGAGGAAAGGTCATTGATAAAGATGTTGAATAATAGGGGCCCAGGTGCGAGCCCTGAGGGACGCCTGATGATACTTGGATTTGAGACGATGTAAAGTTGTTAAGGTGCACCATCTGAGCCCTTCCTGTAATGTAGCTCTTTATCCACAGCAGGAGATACCCTGAGACACCCAGGGGTGATAGTTTTTTAATTAAAACTTCGTGGTTCACTCTGTCAAACGCCTTGGAGAAGTCAGTGTAAATAGAGTGTACCTCTTCACCCCTCTCCAAGGCGCCCGTCATGAGGTCCACATAGGTGAGGAGATTTAGTTCGGTAGAAGAGTTTTTTTTTGAAGCCGAACTGCTCATGTATTATTTCAGGACCAAGGCAAGATGTTAAGAATTTTGTGACTATATTTTCAAATATTTTTGGAATAGCGTTAAGGATACTTATAGGGCGATAATTAGTGACATTTTCTGAGTCATCAGATTTGTGTATGGATATCACAAAGCTTGATTTCCAGAAATCCGGAAATATACCATCCTGCAATGATTTATTAAAGATGATATGCAGTGGACGTGATAGAACAAAAGAGCAGTTTGTAAGAAACAGTGGATGAACCTTATCAGGTCCGGGTCTTTTATCTGGGTTAATATTTTTTAGTTCAGTGTAAATGTCTGAAATTGCAATAGTGAGGTTACATAGGTTGTGGTGGCCGGAAGAGAGCTGATCCGGCATATCCAAGGAGTTAATGGTATACACTGAGCCTAAGTGCTCGGCAAAGAGTTCAGCCGCTTGTGGGCCCATGGGAGCTGATTTTTCATTAATGGTGTAGCTGGGTGGTTGTTTACTAGAGTTTTGCAGGGAATCCGTGTACGACCAGAAAGCCTTGGGGTTGTGCCAAAGAGATGCTTCTGTCTCTCTGATGTAGTTATGAAGACAGTGCTTTGATACAAGATTACATTGAGATCGCAAATTAGAGTAAGTTTGGTAATTGCAGGGAAGTTTGCTTACCTTAAATTTTTTATGAGCAATCTTTTTTTGTATTGTGAGTGGTTTCAGGTCCTGCGAGAACCATTTGGGGAATTTCCTACTAGCATTTTTTTCTTAGGTAAAAAGATGTCAAATGTATTATATAGAACATTGTAGAACAGTCTTAACATCTCATCTGCCGTCTTCCCAGCAAACAGATCATCCCACAAAAAGAGTCCCAGGCAATCATTTATATCGTTGAAATTTGCTGCTTTGAAGTTGTAGTAGTAATCATCTCCCTGAGCGCACGGTGCGTTGTGCCTTGGATTAAGATCCACTTTTAAAAGCAATGGTGGATGGTGGTTGTCCAGTGGTAGCAGATATTCTTCAGTGCCAGGATGTGTGATTGGCAGCTTTGAGTGACATAGGACCAGATAGAGAATGACATTGTTGGCATTTCGAATGTCATTAATCTGGTATAGGTTTTGAAGTGAGCAGATTTCTAATAAAAGTTGTATTTTTGCAGTTTCGGCAGGAGGCAAGTAACCATCTTGTGTACGTTGGGCTGATGAGCAGAGATCTTCCATGATCCATGTCGTCTTAGGGAGATTGAAGTCCCCCGTAATGCAGAGACCGGCATTGCTAAACTGCTGCGAAATTTCTTCAAGGTTATTGTCAAAGCTTTCGTATTTTTCTATTGGTGATCTGGGTGGTAGGTATAAACAGCCTACTATCATTTGCCTTCTGCCCGAGTCCACAAGAACGTAAACTTGTTCAATGTCGTTTGTTGATTGTATTAGGCGTGATGGGATAGACTCATGCACTGCTATCAGTACACCTCCAAACCGCTCCGCTGTACTTGTAGTAGCTGATCGATCACAACGAAAAACATTATAGGAGTCAAACCCAAGCTCACTTGTGTGAAATTGTTCATTTAGGCCTGTCTCTGTAAAGGCAACTATTTGGTAATTGTGCACTGCTATGCTGCATCGGAGCTGCTCCAATTTGGTTCTGACACCACGTACATTTTGGTAATATATACTAAGGTTTAATTGTTTTCTGCTGCAGTTCGTTTGTCTGATTTTGGTGGTGCCTGACCCCGTGGGGAGTTTTTTTTGGACAATCCTTGGTATTCCTTTCACTATTCGCACCTGGATATTCCGCTCACCCTGCTCACGTCTCACTTTAAGGTCCTCGGTAGCAGTCCTCTCGAGCTCCCTTTGTTTTAGGGTCAGGTCAGGACTTATGAATATGTGTTTACCTTTGAGCTTGTAGCCATTCCGTAATGTGGTTTGTAAGTCAAGGGCAGAGCTTAGAACAGCTCTTATGAGGCGGGCATTTCTAGAGTTAGGTTTACCAAATCTAGTGACTTTGCAAATAGTAGTAGACTGTGTGCCCAGTAGCATTTCCTGTACAGAGCATACTTGTTGATGATCGTCGTCTGACTCGGGAATGTTGAAGATAAGTAAGTTGTTAGCTCGGGTTTGACGATCATATAGCTCGGCTAATATGTCATTATTTGAGGATACAGGTGTTATTGCCTCAGTTTCGGTCACTGGCGCCAGCTGCAAATCAAGCGATTCCAGGTGGGTTACCCTGTTATTTAGCGAGGAAGTGGCGGCAGCAACTGTCTCTTGTACTAAGACTGGTAGGCTTGTTTGCAGTTCTTTTACGTTTCTTTCTAGTTCACATACGCGATCCATTAAGCCTAGAATTCGTTTGACATTACCCATGCATTCTTTACAGTAGAATGGAAAATTACTTATGTGAAAGTGAGTTTTTGTAAGCATATGTTTTTTCATCCGAAAAAATGTGAACTTTAGTTTTAATTTGAAAATAAAAAAATAATTATAAAGTTACCCACTAATTTTTTATCATAACATAAGTTTCATGTTGTTCTATTATACTTTTTATATTTTTGTAATATAGGTATATCTGTGAATTTTGTGAATTTATTTGTTTAAATAAATTGAGCAAATAAGCTTCTGGTAATTTAATATGGGCATCTAAGCAGTGGCCAACAACTGATTTTCGGGGGGCCAATAATACATTTTTATGGCTAACTACTGTATATTTTGAGTATTATAATTTAAGATAAATATAATTTTTTCAAAGGTAGATATATTTAAATTTGAATAGAACCATTTAAAACTATCAAGTCTGAACCTAATTTTAGTTAAACATTTGACACAATTTACTTCTTAACTCAGAAATTACGAAATAATTCATTGTCTAGAATCCTTAAGGGGCCAACAACTGTATAGCTTACCCTACTAAAATTATTTTCATATTTGATAATGCGATCGAAGCACATTAAAGTTGATTGAAGTAAAGAGCTTACAAGTTCTTTTACGCGCTCGCAAGCAAAGATTGTTCGGAATTATCCAAATTTAATCATAGTGCTCTATCAATTTATAATACCATTGAGATTGAAGACAAATGGCGCTAAGTAAATCTGTCAAGGGAAAAATTTTCTTAAGTTATTTCTTACCTTTTCAAACTTCATGACCCCTTTATGGAATAATACACTAGATTAAACCGCCACAAATGTTTTTATTTTTGATTTTTTTTTCAGGTATTCATACTAGTTATATTTTGGGTATATAGATATATACTCCTAGATATAAACGGTTATGATCTCACTTATATTTTTTTAAAGCGATTCAAATATAGCACACATTTTTGTAGGCTTCATGAGACCGAACGAAATTCAATTTGCCTGACACAAACTAACAGTTATAAATTCCTAAAGATATCTGTAGCGTAAATGAACAAGATGGAAATTAGTTTACAACTGGTGAAAACGTTATACATTTCAAACTTTTATTTAGAGATGAAAATAGCCATCTAATCCGGAAAATTGAGATAATGTAAATGTAAAACATGTGGCGAATCTTCGCACTGTCCGGTATTATTATGCGTCAAACAATTTACGGAAAATTTTTCTACAAAGGCTACCAGTATTTTTATTGGTTACAATATTGTTTTGCCCTCATTAAAGTAATTCATTGGACTTGGAGTTGAAGGTCAATGTCAGAAAAATAAAACTTTTGAATTCTTCGACTCAAAACGACACCAAATTGTTTCAGAATATTTAAAATGCTTAGATTGGTTATTAAATTGTTATATTTTTACCTAAAGAATCTGTTGTTACTCTATGGCCCCTTAGCTATGATAGCTATTTATACTCCAAAAATGTGAAAAATTAGATTTATTACTGATTAATATAGAAAACCATCGAAAACATTAGATGTAACTGGATAATTAATTAGTAATACAAATGTTATAAAACTATTTTATCGATTGTCAGCTTCACGAGCCCTAAAAAATCATACCTACATGTGAATTCTGTAAAGTGAATATATAGCGCGGTTCTTTGACTCGCGTGAGAATTATACTGTTAAATTTAATTTTATATATTTATTCCAAAATTCAGCTTTTTCTATCCAGCTATTTGAGCTAAGTCGTGATTAAGGAGTAAGTGAGCCACCTGAAGGATATTACATGTCAGTGTTATTAGTATTGAGCTTTTCTACTGTGGTCAGGAATCCTACAGCCATCTCTCGATGCTACTACTTCTGAACACTTTCTAATGCAAGTGACATTTTAGGTCTTCATGTCCGCACCTTTTTTATTATTATTATTTTTTAAACTATAATAATTAATGTTAAAAATGCATTTCTTTAACTAAATATATTTTAAAGACTCGTGTTCGTGTTTTTACTTTTTTAAACTCTGCTTTTAAAAGTTATTTAAATTACAACACAAATCACATTTTTGCGTTTTTATTCATCATTTTCAAGGTCCCCCCGGTTGCATTTTTGCGACGGACTGTGAATTTTTTCTTCAACATGTATCCAGTTATCATAGCATTAAAACTTATTTATCCTTTTTCGACTGTTATTTCATTATAAATATTATTTCACTAATTTTCTCGTCACTTCATCAATAGGTCATGCATACACAAATAGCTAATTATGTTCTCTTCCCAAACTAACCCATGTATTTTTCTAGTAATTTTCTGGCCGAACTTACTACCGTGCGCAACCCTCGTTGTATAAACCAACACCTAATTCAATTTTTTTTAAGATGAGCTTAGGAACCTTATACTGCTCGAGTATATACATTGAAGTTACAAGTAAATGCTGCAATAGAACAGATCTTAAAAGTTTTACCTAATATTTCTTTACCATTTCCGCCAGGGCGACAATCTGGTCACTAACTGTTTCCTCTCTACCAGTACAAACGTTTAAAAAATGTCCATATATAATTATAAAATTATTGTAATCTAACAAGTAACCTGTTAGGAGCCGAGGGAAGCACATCCCCGGATAGCAGAACTAATCTGCCCTTTAGTCTGATATGGTTGATTCTGTGCTGGTGCGTCTGTGTGTAGGGATGTCTAGGGGCCTTTGCCGGACATAATAGGGTGCGTCGTGTATGGGGGGACAGTCAAATGTCCCGGTCGACGAGAAATATGATCGTCTGACACGACATGGTTCCGTAATGCCTCCAATGGAACTTGAGCTTGTAATAGGTGTGCCCACCAATACGACCGCCGCCATCCTAAGGAACGCAATGAATGATCGAGCCGAGAATCTATGGCGGATTACTCTAGGAATGAGGTAAGCTTGGCCTTCTCGTGGGAGACCCAGCGCCTGGTAGGGTAAAAACTTGCATGATTTTAAAAATTGAGGATATAAGGCTTGTGACAGGGCTCCTTACAGGGCACTGCAGTCTTCAGGCATTTGCACCTACTCCGCATTGTAGAAGATTCGGTATGCAGGTGGTAAATGAAGGACGAGGAATCGTCCTCTAAGAGAGGTGCACTTCAGAAGCTGCTTGTTGAACACATATAAAATAAGGAAGATCCAGCCGAGAAAACCTTCTCATTTCGCCAGGGAAGTCGGGCTGAATTGGCATGCGAGTGGGTGCACAATGGGCCCTGATTGGCGGTCTATCTGCGTGGGATATCCCGCTCGCGTTTTAAGTTTTAAAATTAATTCATTCTCTGCAAGAAATGAACGGATTTTTAAAAGTTTAGTGTCCTTATGATGCAAACATATCATTTGAGAAATGAAGCATCTCAGGAGAACAATCTGCATAGAAAAATATCTAAAAATTTTCAAGAATATATTTTTGGAATGTTTGAAGTCTTAATGAAAGATTTTTAAATACCTTTTAAATGAGTTGATTTATTTTATAACTAAACTTGCATGCATATACAGGAGTTGATTTAACAATAAATTTTAGATGCTATGCTGGTTAAACTTGGGGTCAATATTTCAATAATCTTTTGAGTCGGAACTCTTCTTGTCCACATTTTAAATACTGCTTCAATTATTTGACTTACATTTTGAGCCAGAGCTCAAAAGTAATGTTAGAGAATAATAGCTTGAGTGATTAGGAACCATTCGACTTACTCCCTAAAATCATCTCTAATTCCTAGTTCATTAGAGCGCGTTTCTTTCTATTATGCATTCTTAACTTCCTCGACATACTGTATACAATATTATATATCGCAACAAATAATTTTACTATCAAATACGACTGTTGTAGGTTCAACACTTTCTAAACAAGAAGGCATGATATCTAAATCTAAGATGGCGTCGCGCGTAGGGAGCAGGATTCGGCAACGGAAAACGTTAACTTCAAAAAAATACTAAATTATCATCTTTAATGGCACATGTCATTTACCGACATAACAAAAAAAATCGTTTGGGAGCCATGCAGAAAGAAGCATAATAATTATTATAATGAGTAGTCTAACAACAAATTAAGCACTACGGCTATTAATTTATAAATATACAGTGGCTTGTTTAAAATATATCTCCAAGTGTATATAAATGAAAACAATAGCACATAAACTACTCAAAAATGAATAGGGATATTGATTTTTTTGTATGTCTATAGAGCCCTGTATTTTTTGCATGCAAGCATGTAGAAGAACCTGCTTTTCATTGTTGGTGGAGAATTTTATTGCTTTTACAATGATTTAGTTGTTTTTTGTCGAAGGTTTTAATATTCAAATATACAGGGTGTTTTAGAAAGTGTTGCAATATCCATTATTTTTGATTAACTCTTAACTTTTGTATAACCGGTTTTGATTAATATTTGTGTCACATTCTGCATCTGTGTTAACTTCTCCCGAAACGGTTTTGAAACCATTTGCCTACTGGGAAAAATAAGACAATTATACAGCGCGTCCCAATTTCGGTCATCGCTACTGAAATCTCGATCAATATATTTTTACATTTCCGGTGAACCTTTTGACCTCCAACAGAATAGGTATACATTAATATCAAGTAGCCCGGTGTCCCTTTATCTGACAGTAGTTTTTATCCATTTCATTTGTCAGTACCTTGCATAAGTATTAAGTTACAAAAGCATACATAACTCATTTTTCCGACGCGTCGGAAAAAAATGAATTTTGTATGCTTTTGTAACTTAATTGAGATAGCAGCAGTGTTGAGAATAATGCAAAGCGATATTTCGCGAACGACATCTCAGTACAGAAAAACTGGCCGTACTGCTGGAAGACCTGGAAGTGGGTCGCAGCGGGTAACAACTCCTCGACAAGATCGATTTCTTATCATGAATGTAAGAATTCGCCCATTTTCTACTTCACGACATCTGCAACAAGCCTTTTTCAATGCCACTGCCACCCGAATATAGGAGCAAAGTGTTAGGAACCGCTTACGTGAGGTGGGGATTTCATCATATCGTCCTCTGAGAAGAAAACTCCTACCCACAGAAGACAGCAAGTTCACTGGGCCCGGTTACGTTTAGAAGAGAAATCGCCTTGAAATGAGATTCTGTTTACAGACGAGTCAAGATTCTGTCTGCATAATGACAGTCGACGCCCGAGAGTTTAGCGAAATATGAGAAATCGTATTTTACCTCAATATGTTCAACCTGTTGTTGCGTTCGGTGGTGGAGGTATTATGGTCTCGATGGAATTTCGCACTGATCTCCATATCTTTGATGCATCTCTGACTGGCTAGCGATATAACGAAAAGATCATTTTGGAACCAGTGTTGAATCATGCCAATGCAGTTGGACGACATAATTTTATATTGCTGAACGGCAATGCAAGACCGCATAGAGCGCAAGTGTTAAATACGTTTGGCAACGAATAAATAAATCATCTTCCTCTTCCACTCCTCCCTCCGGATCCTATAGAACATGTGTGGGACTTTTTACAGAGAGGACTGGACCATCATCCACAGCCTACAACTCGACAAGAGCTCGGAAAGCAGTTCTATGGCAGCAAATACCGCAGGAACATATTAATCACTGCATTGCGAGTATGCCAGGTGCAAAGCTGTTATCGATGCTCATGGTGGGAGTACACGTTCTTGATTATTGTACCGAATTGTTTTAAATGTTAGTTTTTCTCATTATTCTTGTTGCTATTATGTTTTTTTACTTTTAAATAAACTTGGGGAAAGAAATATTTTTAAATTATTTCAATTTTTATCAAAGATCTTTTAAAATTGTAAATATAATTGGAGGAAGAAATGTTTTCAAATGATTTAGTGTTAACAAAGATCTTTGAAACTTTACTAAATGGAGTTTGAGATTTTAATAGCGATGACAGAAATTGAGACACGCTGTATAATTGCCTTATTTTTCCCAGTAGGTAAGTGGTTCCAAAACCGTTTCCGGAGAAGTTAACACAGATACAGAATGTTACACAAAAATTAATCAAAACCCGTTATCCAAAAGTTTAGAGTTAATCAAAAATAATGGATATTGCAACCCTTTCTATAGCACCCTGTATATTTGAAAATTAAAACCTTCAACAAAAAACAACTAAATCATTGTAAAGCCAATAAAATTCTCCACCCACAGTGAAAAGCAGGTTCCTTCCTCTACATGCTTCCATACAGAAAATACAAGGCTCCAATGAAATAAAAAAAAATTCAATATCCCTATTCATTTTTGAGTAGTTTAGTTATTTAGATATTTATTAAAGTCAAAAATTATTGTTTACTTTTGAGTAGTTTTTTGATTTTACACAATTGTTTCTGTTTTGTATAAAAAATAAACTTAACATTTTTAAGAAAACTGAATTTTGAAAATGTGACCTATTCTTTTCAGTTTGAACCCGTGCCCTAGAAAAGTACATGCATCACTAGGTTTAGGTTATATAGTTGCAGCATATATATTTTTTTGATACCAATAAAAAACAAAGAAAAAAAATAAAAACACTTACTTGGCTTTGAACTGGTTGACTTTGTACTGTCGAGTGGTGAAATTTTTGGCACTTGTGGTAATTATTGTAGGTAGAAAAAATAAAATGTGTTCCTAAAGATGTTACTTACAATGTTTAAATTGCCTTCCACATGCTGTGGAATGCTGTTCAATCAGAACTTTCTCTACAGTATTAACATCAGTTAGGTGCCTTGAAAGGTAAGCTGGGTTGGCTTTTATCTTGCCATACAATTTTGTTAACAGCAGCACCCATTTGCTCTATTGATATAAAGAGATTTTCCGAAATAAAGACCATAACGTTTAAGGGAGCTTGAGGAGTTTCATCAATATTAACAAAACATATATTTGGCGTAAATTGGATTTCACACACATAAAATGTATATTTACTTTAATCGACTGCGTTAGAACTTGGTCAAGAGAATCATTGAATACAATACAACCTCCCGAGCAACCACCCTAGGGGTAAATTAAATAAGTATCGCAAAGCATTTTTTAGGTAAAACATAGAAAAATCGTTTTATTAATTAATATCATATGTTGTTCACATAATGTTAGGCACAACCTCTAAAAATAAGTGCGTATGGCTAGTCACTGCCTATGAAAATAGAGAAATAAGACATCCTAGTATTCTTGGTTGGATCAAATGATATTTCCCTCTTAATTGAATTTATCTGCCTCAATTCATTCTGTACATTTGGTAACACAACAGGTTAACACCATGTTTTCAAATCACTCGGCATTATTACGCACCATTATTTAAAAGTCAATGTTCTCAACTAAGCGACTGATCTGAAATCAATGATTAAACATACTTTAATTATCACAATACGTACCTATAACCACCCTACAAACCTTAGACAATATTCAATAATGCTACAAACAAAAAGTGTTCAGGTACCTATCCTAAGTAAAACTGCGGTATTAAAATCAAACCACTGATGTTAGGCAGCTGTAGTGTTATTCTAGATATTACTAGGTATTATAAGCTTTGAAAATATAATAGATATTTGTGGAAACATACCTTGTACCAGAGCAATCAGTCCCTAACTATAAACTATAAGCTCGACTATAAGTATTTAAATGTATATTGTAGAATAGTTAGGGTGTACAGTGTAGTGTAGCAGGGTTAGGAGTATATTTTCACGAACACAGGGCAATGTCCTTGACATTAACACAATAAATTACCCGCTTGTATAAATTATTCGCTGCAAATACATACATTTTACAATTTTAAACATATTTAACATTTAAAAGTCGAAATATACCCGATACCACCCAACTGGGCTGGTCATATTGGTTAGTACTATTCTTAGTTTCAGGGCCTTCTTGCCTAGAGAGTGTTGATATGTTCATACTTCATACTTGATCTAAAGGACGTCTGCCTTACAATTTGCTAAACCATAATAATCCCTTGACTTCCCCTTTCGAAAATTATATTCTTATACAGATTATTGAGGATCCAACTCGCATATTCAGTACTGCCAGTACACTGATTGATGCATTGTTTGTGACAAACCGTTCTTTGGCAATTAAAAGTGGTGTTATTTCTGCTGATGAGATTTCTAATCATAAAATAATATATTGTAATTTAAATTTTACAAAAGCGCAAATGGTGCCGGAAATTATTCGTTATAGATAATTTAAATACTTTAATTATAATGAAGTTTTGAATATTAGGTATACATAACTTACCCTTTAATAACATATTTTATGAAAATAATATCGACAACAAAATAAAGATTTAGAATAAACTTATTTTGACTTTATTTGATATTCATGCCCCAACAAAAGAGTCACGAATCACTGAACCGAAGGCGCCATGGTTAACAGCCAATGTAAAAATATTTATGAAACAAAGAGACAGTGCTCTGCGAAAGTTTAAAGGATCTAAACTAAATGAAGATTGGATTAACTATACATTTTTGAGCAATTATACATTGGCTGGAATCAGAAAAGAAAAGAAATGTCCTTTGCATGTATTGTGTGCCGAGAAAAGTCCAAGGCAAATATGGTATATGAACACCTAGTAATAAAACTGTGCCATGGGCTCTCTCTGATCCCAATGACATTAATAATTATTTCGCTTCATTTGTTCAAAACACTTCCAATTGCAATGACAAAGTTACGTACTATGAAAATAATATGTATAACGAAACTTTGCGATTTTCATTCAGTTTGGCTGGCAACTGTATCTGAGGTAAATAAAGTTTTACATAACATCAAAACGAACGGAACAGGAGTAGATCAGATTTGACCTTTAATGCTTAAATATTGTAGCACTTTTTTGGATAAATATACTACACATATAATTAATTGTTGTTTAGAAATAGGTTACTTTCCGGATTAATGAAAAATTTCAATACGTAAGCCAATCCAATACGTATAAATGATCTTCGCGGCAATTCCCAAGACCTTCGAAAAAATTCTACACAATCAAATATATGTACAGTTACTTCATTAATAATAATATTGTTCCCCAAACACAGTGCGGCTTCAGAGAGAATTTCGGTACTGCGCTAGCTTTGACTAATGTGATAGATGATACTGTTTATGCTTGCGAGAAGAATATGAGTGCCTTATTAATACGTTTGGACTTTACAATAGCTTTTGATACCATTAATCATTCCCTTCAGATTTCTAAACTTAAATGCGATGGCTTTACAAATAAGTCCTGTCGTCTTATTGGATCATACTTGACAAACAGATTTCAAAAGATATATTCCAATAATAACTACTCCGAGCAGGCGCATATATTGTCTGGGGTGCCTCAAGGTTCCATTTTAGGGCCGCTTATTTTTCTTGTGTACACCTGAGATATCTTAAAAATCACTACGTTATTTTAGGGTGCAAGCTTTTGCAGATGACACCCAGGTGTTTTGTTTTGATGTGCTGTTAGGCGAATCCCTAGTATTGTCTAATTTCAGTTACTGTGATTTTATTTATGGGTTTTGTCTCGATCAGGAAAGTAGGTCTCGTATACAAATAGTTCAAAATATGTGTGTACGCCTGGTGTATGGTATCAGGAAGTACCACCACATTTCTCACTTTTATAAAGAAGTTAATTGGTTGAAGATGGATAGTCGTAGAGCCTTCATTTTTTTAGCTTTTTTAATTAAGATTGTTAACTATCCTGAGGTTCATAATAGGAATATACGACGTGGAACTAAGTTAACTATGCCTCATCATCATAGTGCTATGTTTCAGGGTGGGTTTTCATTTAATGCTGTTAAATATTATTATTTGATACCCACTGAATTGCTAGATTTGAATGTACATTTTTTTAAATTTAGGTATAAAAAATATCTTTTGAATTGGCAGAAAACTAGTTAGTTAACTACTGCTTTGCTGGGCGGCTAGCAATAATGTATATTATCAACAATTGCTTATTTTTATTTCATTAATTTTTAATGGCATTTGGTGTCTGCTTACTGCCATTTGTTGGGACAATTATTATTTAATTTAGGTCATATCTATGACTGGTTCAGTGGAGTAGCTATTAAACTAGACTGCGCCAGTCTTAGCTATTTTCTTTTTTCATGTAATATTTTTTTGTACCTAATTTTCACAATTATTTCTAATAAAGGCATTTATTATTATTATTATTATTATTATTATTATTATTATTATTATTATTTTTTTTTAAATCACCATATTGGGTATTTAATAGCTGCCGGGATTTCTCCAAGGCAAGCTACGGGTCATTTAAAAACGATCGAACAATGCGTGAAGTTCCAAGGACTACGACTTTTTGTGCCAGAGTGATGATTTTATCCGTAAGACCTAAGTCATTTGTATGCGCTTTTAACTTCTCATGCACAAAGCCATTAACAAATAGCTCCACTATTTTCGCATGATTCAGCTGATAGATCTGCGTCAGCTCAAATGCAAGGTCAGCGTATTTTCGCTTCTGTTCTTCATAGGCTTTCTGGATATTTTCGTCCAGAGGGTTTGTGATGTCTATTATGATGCATGATTTTTTTTCTTTGTTAAACAGCACTATATCTGGCCTGTTATGCGGCACTTCTCTGTCAGTAACCAACGGTATATTCCAATACATCTTGTATTTGGTGTTTTCGAGAACTTCTCTTGGTGTATATTTGTAGTACTCTACGGCATCAGAGATGAGTTCTGTAGTGAGAGCGATGGCTTGATGGTAAATTTTCCCCATTTCATCGTGCCGCTTGAGATACTGCCTGGGAGCTAGTTGTGAACATCCCGCTGTTATATGTTGGATACTTTCTGTTGTTCCCTTACATTTTCTACATAAATCACTATCGATATTTTATTTAGGATATGTTTCCGGTACGCTCTTGTGGGCACCACCTGATCCTGGATAGCCATCAACGATCCCTCTGTTTCTGGGAAAAGGTATCCCGCTTTAAGGTAAGTATTCGACAGCGGCTTACTAATGTATTTTTGTTTTAGGTTTGCAGCAAATCTTCCATGGAGCTGTTTCTTAGACCACTGCAGTTCGAGTTCAGCAAACCATATCACTGGGATAGGAGCCTCGCCAGCCAAATTCAGTGCCGAAAATTTGGTGTCTGTTCTAACTAGGGCTGTATGCAATGGTAAGTCAGAGCGCTCGAAGTATCTCCGGAGTTTCGAACATTGATTGCTGCATGTCATCTCGAGGTTATGCAGTCCTCTTCCTCCCTGAGCTCTGGGAAGATACAATCGATTTACTTCAGCTTTCGGGTGGTGATAGCCGTATTTAGTGAGAAGTGTCCTTATAGTTCTATCCATTGCTCTTAGAGCTGTTAGAGACCATTTAATTATACCAAACGAGTACACGACTGCGGGGATGCACCAGCTGTTTAGAGCCTGAAATAAGTTTTTAGACACAAGCCTAGTTGCGAGGACCATTCTTACTCTCTCCATAAGTTTGTCTCGAAATATCTGCTTCATTTCTTTTTGTTTAATGCACATACTCTGTTGGATACCGAGGTACTTGTAGGAAGCATTTGGTCCCACAGAAGGTATTACTGTATTATCCATCAAGTTCAGATTTTCGTGCTCTGTTAATTTCCCCTTCCTTATATGCAGTACCCCACATTTTTCAATTCCCATTTCCATTTTCATGGCGTCACTAAAGGATTTAACTTCTTCAAGTTGACTTTGTAGTTGGTCTGAGTTTGACGAGTAGAGTTTTAGGTCGTCCATATATAGAGCGTGTGTTATTTCAACACGTGGGTTTCTCTTAATAATGTGTCCTGGTCTTTTGTTTAATAAATAGCTAAGGGGGTTAAGCGCCAAGCAGAACCAAAGGGAGCTCAAGGAATCACCCTGAAAGATACCCCGGTTGATCTCAATCTCGTCCGTCTTGTAGCCAGTGTCGCCGATATTCAAAATAAGTGACGTTTTCCATTTGCTTATCAACTGCCGCAGACAGGTAACTATTTGGGTGTTTATTTTATATAATTTAAGAACTTTAATAAGCCATGTGTGCGGCACTGAATCAAAAGCTTTTTTGTAATCTATCCATGCAACTGATAGGTTTCGACGTCTTTTTGTTGCTTGTTCTGTTATAATGGAATCGATTACAAGTGTCTATTTACTGCCTCTTGCCCGTTTTCTGCACCCATTTTGTTCGTTCGCAAGTATTCCATGTGTGCTTGTGAACATCTCGATTGCCACAGTTATAATTGATGTAAACAGCTTATAAACATTCGGCAGGCAGGTAATGGGGCGATACTTCTGTGGGTCCGGTTGTACTCCATCCTTCGGCAGCATATAGGTTACACCCTGTGTAAAGAAAGCCGGGCTTTTTGATGGATCCTCAAGCACTTCCTGGAATTGTACAGCCAGCATTTCATGTACATTTGTAAACATTTTCCACCAATAATTTTGGATTTTGTCAATACCTGGTGCCTTCCAGCTTCCAGCCTTTTTTAGTGCCGTTCTTACACTTTCAGCAGTAATTTTGATATTGTCCATTGGTGGAGACCTTATCTGTTCTTCGATTTCGTTTATCCAGGGTGCCTGAAAGTCATGTTGTACCCCGTGAGACCATATACTTTTCCAGAATTCTTCGAGTACCTCCTTCTCTGGCGGCTCTTGATCTGCAGATTCCCCATCCTTAGTTAGAGACCTATAGAATTGTTTTTGATTATTTGTAAATTGCTTATTCTGTTGATATCTTTTAACTCTTGTATTGTATCTTCTCATTCTATAGCCTAATGCTTATATTTTTTGTTTTAGGTGATCTTCAAGTTCTTCTAGTTTCCTGGATCTAAGTGGTGAAACCAAGTTGATGCGATGATTCTTAGCTATGGTTTTGACAGCATTTACAACTTTGGCACTGGGGTTTCCATGAAGGAAGGTATAGATCTGGCCCAGGCTCTTCCGGTTATGGTCAATTCGGCTTTGAATTCGCTTCTTCCACGGAGGATCCCGATGTCCCTCGGTCCCTTCTCAACGGCTCTGTGCTTTAGCCGGACTTGCAGCATCTCACATACAGTCACCGCTCCCGCGTACACAATTTCACACGTGTCAGTCAAGTTCTTACTTTCCGTAATAAGGTTCCCAATTGCATCATTTATTTGCTTAACAGTGTGCAGGGTATTGTTGCAATAGTTGAGTTTTGGGAGGCTCGGCCGACTACTGAAATCAAGGCCTGAGTATTGCATCAGATTTTTCTTTATATTCTCAGTAACTTGGTTCTGCACATTTACTTCTTCCCTCTGCACTGCTATCCCCATGGAGAATCTGCCTGAGGTTCTCCTAGCCAGTGGTGGTCTTTGTGGCCCTGCTTCTTCGTTATTTTGGGTCCCCGGTGCTGCTCTTCTCTGCATTTGGATTAATTCTGCATCAGAGAACTTATTCGTTCTAAGCAGCCACCGGACTCTATCAGAGAGAGTCTGTCCCGACAATTGCCTATTTGGTTGTTTTTCAGTCCAGGCTTCGACCAGTCTCTGTCTATAACTCCTGGCCACATCCTCCAGATCGTTTCCATCTGACTTGGCGTGGTAGTGTGCGCACATTAGTTGGACATTGTCCTCCTTGCTCCAGCGCACACGTCTCGTCTGCCTGGTTACTTCTTCAGCGGGTTGCTTCAGAGGAGCTTCCAGAATCCAGTCCTCGTTCCGGTTGCAGGCGTAGACCTTACAGTGCCATTTCGGGAGGGGACGCTGTTTGCTCCATCCTCACTCCTCACAGGCTGTTCCTCCTGACGGTTCCGACGGGAGCCAGCCCGTAACTCCCGGCCGCCATGGCTATCTACATTTGAAGGTTTAGCGTGGATATACACTTTGTCGGGGTTGCTGACCCAAGACAAAGGGTGGTGTCAGTTTTTTGTCCACGGGAGATATTTTATTTCTCTCCTGCCCTCCAGCATGCTGGCGAGCATCCCCATCGCCAGAGGCCGCCCCCGATAGGAGAACTGACAAACTCCCACGGGTTATTATTATTATTATTATTATTATTATTATTATTATTACTATTATTATTATTATTATTATTATTATTATTATTATTATTATTATTA
>MU182074.1:600069-617110 GCA_016904865.1 Pissodes strobi
TTATTATTATTATTATTATTATTATTATTATTATTATTATTATTATTTTTATTATTAATATGATTTAGCCTTACGGCATTCGCACTCCCTCTAAGGGGAACAATTACTTATCCCAGATATCCCGGATATCAAAAGGATTAAGCTCTGAGGGAACCCTTTCCAAGTTATCGGGTCCTTGATGGCACCTACGGATTTCCTACAACGGTACGGGCTGTTGCGAGAAGTACTGCTTTGTGCATCAATTTGAAGAGATGTTCGCTCAATCGGAGTTGCTTGATGTTAATTAACAGGTTCTTTGGAATGAGTCCTGTTGATGACACAATGATTGGCACCGTTCTTACTCTCTCCATTCCTCATTGCTGCCGGATTTTTTCTTCTAAATCACGATATTGGGCGATCTTTTCGGCGTGCTTGTTGTTGTTGTTGGGTATGGCGACGTCGATCAGCGTGGCTTCCTAGGCCCGCTTATCTACGAGAATGCTGTCCGGTCTATTGTGGGACGCCCTCTGGTCAGTAAGCACAGTACGGTCCCAGTAGATCTTATAGTTGTTACTTTCTAAAACAGATTCGGGAGTGTATTTATGGCAATTTACCTTTTCCGTCTGCAGCAGCAACAGCTTGTCTGCTAGTTCCTGATGGATTATCTTCGCAACTGCATCGTGCCTGAGTTTATATTCTGTTACTGCGAACGTTTGGCATCCTCCTGTAATATGCTGGATAGTCTCAGTGGTTTAACAGCCGTATCGACATCGATCATCTGCCTCCGAAGCATCTCCAACTATGTACTAGAGATTGTTTCTGGTGTTGATCTTGAATAGCCGGCAGAAAGCCCTCAGTTTCGGGAAACATTTGACCTGAAACTAACCAATAGTTCGACGCTGTATTGTCGACGTGATCCTGGGTAGCCTCATTCGCATGCCTCCCATGTAAGGGCTTTACCTTCCACACTCATATTTTCTCAAGGTCGGTATGATGGCTGTCTTGAACCTGTTGTTCTTTTAAAAGCAGTCGTGTTGAGTTATCTGCCTTACAAACTGCCCTATGAGCTTCTGAAGAATTCGCTTTCCTGTGAAAATAATTGCGCAAATTATTTAATTGCCGATCCAATTGTTTACGTAGATCCGCTAGAGCTCTTCCACCTAGATGTCTTGGCAACGTTGTTCGCTCCACTGCGCTCCTTGGATGGTGTTTGTGTGCTCTTGTAAGTAAGGTTCTTGTTTTCCGCTGGAGATTTTCAATGTCAGTGCCGGTACATGCTACCAACCCAAGCGAGTATCCAAGAACTGAGACGATAAGTATTGATAGCCTTGCAGAGATTTATGCTGTTAAGTTGAATTTTTGCCAAACGTTTTATCCGTCTAGTAAATTCTTCATTTAAATCAGCCTTCATTGCGCCATGTGATATGCGCATTGTTTGCTTCATTCCGAGGTACTTGTAAAATTCATCTCCCTTCATTGCCTCGATGTTCTGGCCCTCCCTAACTTCAAAGTGACCTGGACCTACTTTACCTCGTACGATGTTTACTGTACGGCACTTTGCCAGTACAAACCGCATTCCACAGAGAATTGTTCTACAATCTTCAACATTTGCTCTAGCTGATTTTTGGTAGCGCCCTTAAGTTTTTGGTCATCCATATAGAGCAAATAATTGACTTTCTCTTCTGTTTCGTTGTTGTTTTTAATATTGTATCCACAGGAAGTAGAGTTCAGCTGGTGGGATAGAGGGTTCATCGCAATACAGAACCATTGCGGGCTGAGGGCGTCTCCTTGAAATTTATCTCTCTTTATCGGTATGTTTTTGGTGGTAATCCCGTCTTCATTAAAATATATTTTCGTTTGCCAAGATGTCATGGCATGCCTTAAAAAGTTAACAATGTTAGTATCCGTCTTATATATTTGAAGATTCTTGGAAAACGCCAGATGACAGAGTCGATTACGAGTTGTTCTTTGCACCCCATTGAACCCTTAGCGCATCCTTTCTGTTGGTCAGCAATGATCTTGTTTTGCTCACAGTGGGCATATAGCCGGTGCGCTAAGCAGGTTATTATCACTTTGTACATCGTCGGGAGACACGTGATTGGTCGGTACTTGGATGGATCCTCCTTTTTTTTCCGGGTCCTTTGATATAAGGTATGTGGCACCCTGAAATAGAAAGCGTGGCATACTTTCAGGATTGGCGATTACGTCATTAATTTATAACTTGTCGGCTATTTATAACTGATTAGACCTCTAAAGGGCTGCTTTTACTCAGGAAAGAATGTTTGCAATTAAATTATTGATCAAGTATCTTCAAGCTTTAACCATGGAACTCCATTTTGCAATATAAACCTAAAAATGCGATGAAATTCTAGAGCAATGATTGACGAGATTGTTTTTTTTTTATTAATATTCAGGCTCTACATAAAACATCTACATTATAATTGAATTGAACCATGGAACTCCATTTTGCAATATAAACCTAAAAATGCGATGAAATTCTAGAGCAATGATTGACGAGATTGTTTTTTTTTTATTAATATTCAGGCTCTACATAAAACATCTACATTATAATTGAAAATAAGTATTAGCCAAGTGAGTTATAAAACAAAATCAGACCTCTTGAAGAGTTCCAAATGCATTTAGGCAAAAAAAAAATCGAAGCCTTTTGTAAAGATGATCGTCAAAAACATGACGACTTGCCAGTCTTGGTTTGTGCTAGAACTGTATCAGCAACTTTGAGGGTTTATTCGACAATAAGAATTTTGAGTACTATATAGATATACTTAGTTGTGATACGCAAGCAGCACTACAACCCTTTATGGTGGTGGTCACTCTATCTGAAAGTTTATTGCTGCATCTATTTTGCCAACAGTTAGCAACGAACTTGTAGTTTGGGTTAGATTTGAGATTCTGTATATCCCATCATATTATAGCTTATAGATTAAGATAAGAAATTTATTATTGAAAGACTCCGAGGGACAGCTTTGCGGTCGCCATTTAGTCTAGGATCATTAGAGTTTAGATTGAGTGAAATATACCTTTCCCACTTTCTCTATATATTATGCCAGATTAGTAAGATAAATAGAACATAACAAGATTAACAAAGAAGCATAAAATTTACAGAAATCATGCCTCGAGTATTAATTCTTTCATCTCTCTTTATGAAGAGCCCTACAAATTATATAGGCAGTGGAAAGGAGAGCACAGTGGTTATAAAAAATGCAAAAAAAGAAAACAAATTAATAAAATTATTACGTTGAAATAATATTTCACTTCGCGTGTATTTTTATGTAACTGTTCAGAAAATAGTAAAATATGAGTAAGATAAGTAAAAAAAACTTACGCACGAACCTCAAAATTTTAGATAAAATCCTAATGGGAAAAATTTCACACGTGTACAATATAAATACTCAAATTTAAAATTTTTGAATCTTCAGTGTAAAGAAAATAGAAAATAGTATAAGTAGTACAAACAAATGTAAAAGGAGTCTTTTAACATATTAAACATTAATTTTGCAAACATTATGACACCATTTTCTCTTTCTATTCTGAAGAATTTCTGAAACAATATTTTAAGGAGCACTGTGCCGGATGATCCGGGTAACTTTTTAAATAGAAATATCTCTATACTTTCTTCTAATATTTTACATATATAGATACGTTTTAAATTCTGTTTGCTAAATTTAGAAATACCATCCATAAGCAAGTAAATAAATACAACATAATTAGCCTAAATTAGATGCTCTGCGTGTCCCCCATTAACCACGTCACATTTCTCGGAATTTTTTATAGCGTTCCGGTGCACTTATAATTGTTTCGTTCTCGTTTTCACTTAAATATCTTACTTCTTCGACAATTTTTCTCCCAACTTTTTTAATGTTGTGACTTCTTTTTCTATAGACTGAATTTTTCAAATAGCCCCAAAGGAAAGTATCCATGGGCATTAGATGTTCCATATCTACTCATCCACATTTGATAATTATTATGCAGGAAGTCGCTTACTGTCAGAATATTATGGGAAGATGCTCCTTCTTCTAGTCAAATAATATTTTGATGAGTTTGAAGTGGTACCTTGTTCATTGTTAAAGTTTTCAATTTCATTTTCCAAAAGTACCAGATGCCTTTAACCACTTAAGGTGCCACGGATAAATCAGGACTTTATACCTAAAATGTCGCACCAAACTTGTGTTGAGGAACGCTCTTGAAAAGCAATTGGTTCAACAGCTTGCGGATTTTCATCGGACCAAATATGACCGATTTTCTCATTATAATACCAGCAGTGGCAAATATCGCTTCATTCGACCACAAAATTTTATGGAAATAATTTGGATCTTGATTAAAGCTTTCTCTTATAATTTGAAAAAATGCGTGTCTTCCTTTGTTCTTCGTGGTTTAGTTGTTGAACTGGCCTAATTTTAAAATCATGTATGGTAAACCAAACTAATCCAAACTCTGTCGTGGTAATATCTCATATATCCCATGCAATTTCTAATAGATTTTCTTGGACTTTTTCTTTAAAGAAAGCAATATAATAAGATCCCTTTCTTCGTTTTTTGTTTTATATTTTTCCTATTTACTAGAGATGCTGTTTCTTGCAATAACCGTTATGATATGTTCGATATAATTAAACGCATAATTATATCGAACATATCATAGTATTTTGTAACTCTTAAAACTTCAATATTTCGAAAACGGTTTTGATACATAATATACCTAGTACACAAAAATATGTAGAATTTAATAGAAATTTCTAAATCATTAAAAAATGTCGTATATTACATTAAAAAAACGAAGACGGCGCTTTTTTGAAACAACATGTATACATTAAAATCAAACAACTTTGGCTGGGAATATTTTTTTCTTATTTCAACAGAGATATTTCCATTCACAGAGCTATTTGGATCACCCTGTACCTACTACCTGTTACATCTAACACTGCTTCCCCAAGTAGAATGTAACGCTGTTTCCTATTGTGCTTTCATTAAAGCATGCCAGTTTGTGTAAAATAGTTATTTATACAACAAAAGTGTAAAGTGACCCTTTTTCATGAATAAGAATATTGTCGCATGAGCCCTATTCAAATGCTACAGTCCCATGAATAAAAAAGGGTACTTTACATAGGAATAGCATAAAAAAAATTTCTATCAAAAAATATATGAAAAAAATTAAATATTATTAAATTACTTTATACGCAATGCCCTAAATGTCAAAAATACGTCAGATTTACTTTATGCACCAGTGCGTAATAGTATATTAAGATACTAGTTTTAAAAGACATTATTTTTTCGCACGAGCACGAAATTAGGAAACGACCCGCTTGCGGGGAGTTTCCTAACGTGCGAGTGCGCTAAATGTCTTTTTCTACGACTGCCCTGAAAATAGACAAAAACGCACTAACAACTGCTTTTGAAAACTGGACTTTTCAAACATCGTGTGAAAAGTATACTTTGCACACGGCGTGTGAAAAGTATACTTTTCATACGCATATTCGGGTATTTAGATTAAAGGGCTCTCCGTTTTAGAGCTTCGCCCTCAGATTTCTCATTCCCAGATCTTTAAAAAAGGGGGCTCAATTTTAGGGCTTCACCCCCCCTAGGAGCCCCTTTTTGTAAAATTGTAAAAAATGGGACTCTCATACCAGGGGACCCATTTTAAGGCTTGGGACCCAATTTTAGGGCTTCGCCCCCCCGGGGGCCCCATTCCTAAATCTGTAGAAAATGGTACTCACGTACCATAGGCCTCATTCTGGGGTTTCGCCCCCTGGGGCCCCATTTTAGGGCTTCGCCCACGGAGCACCTTTTTCAATAGATTTGGAAAGTACGGACCCACACCGGTGGCCCAATTTTAGGACTGTGCCCATAGTTATAGTTTAGCGAGAATCTCTTACTCACGTAGCTTTTTTCATTAGGAATAAAATTTTCTAATAAATCAATAATAAAAAAGCTTCCCATATAACATGTAATTTTCTACCACACTCCCAGTGGGGCACCCTGTATGTAGCAGTCGTAGAAAAAGTATAGTGTGCTACACGTGCTGAAAAGACTTCACACTCATGAGACTTTATGACACTCGCCTACGGCTCGTGTCACCAAACTGCCTCATTCGTGTGAAAAGTCTTATTTTCAGCACTTGTTGCACAATATACTATTTAAAACGTGTATTTTATACTATTTTTTCTATTTTGCAGGTTTTTTAATGAAAAACATTAATTTATTCTGGTCTCGATCGGCAGTTGCGCGGCCATCTTAACACTTTTGACGTCTTTATCAGTAGAAATCCCATTCAACTCGGTGTCGCAATTTTTGTTAGTGGTCCTTGACATTGAACAATTTTGTTAACATCATAGCAACCAGTCAACAAAAGTAGTGTCGAAAAGAGGTTCTTTTCGGCACTCATTTGCGTGTCAAAATGGAATAATTTTGAACGTAAAATAGGAAGTAGTTATTTATGCAATAAGTGTGTAAAGTGACCCTTTTTTTATGAATGGGAATATTGTCGCATGAGTCGTAGGCGAATACGACAATCCCATGAATAAAAAAAGGGTACTTTACACATGAGTAGCATACGAAATTTTTTCGGCTATCGAAAAATATATGAAAAAACAAAAATATTATTAAATTACTTTACGCACTAGTGCGTAAAATATATTATTTTACGCACTGCCCTAAATGTCAAAAATATGTCAGATTTACTTTACGCACTAGTGCGTAAAATAAGTTATTTTAGGCACTGCACATTAAAAAGGACTACTTTAGGAATCTTAGAGAGTCCGTAAAGTGAGTATTTTACGCACGGTAGTAGAAAAAGTAATTTATTTCACGCGCTGCATTAAAAATGTATATTTTACTAATGTTAGAGAGTGTGTAAAGTAGAAATTTTACGCACGGTAGTAGAAAAATAAATATATATTTGGTAAAAACATCACGACTGATACCGGAAATTTTACGATATATTATTGTACACAAAAGTTGACAATTCTCAAAAAGTACAAAAACTTGCTCTGAGGCAACTCGAGACATAGCAACCCTATGACATTATTTAAAAAAAAACAATTTGGATAATAACAAAATTATTTCAAAGCAATGCCGTGACCTAAAGTCTGATCTGACAAAGCATATGCGGCCTCCATTAAGATACTTCTAAAAAATAAAGACAAAAATATAGATAATTAATAGGAATTATTGTCAAAAATACCTAATTATTTTTAAAGTCATTGATCACCCGATCAAAACTTGGCGATTTTGTATTACTTCCCTGCTTCTTTTCTCACTTATTTGTCGATATTTTTCCTTCTTAGCGCATAATTGAGTTTCATAGTTATTTTTATGCAGTTCAAGTAACGCTGCTATACGTATTTCCCTTCGCTAAGCTCATTAAATATTAAATAGCAAATTTTTTCCATGTAAACAGGAGCAGAATTTCGAAGCCGTTTGTATGCTTGCCGAGGCTCAGATTTTTTTTGTTTGTTTTGTAGTATCATTATTTGCTGGATCACGTTCCTTCATGATTAACCTCGATGCAATAGTCAGCCATGGTGCAGTTGACTTGTTCAGAAGATCGGTTTTAAGAGGTACGCATGCTGATTACATATAGATAAACTGCATGATAAAAGTGTACCTTATAATTTTTACTAGGCTCGTAGTAAATGCGGTTTTACTGTATCTCACTCAAGTTATTGTAAAATCATGACATAATAAAATTGCCAAAATAAATGTTACAATTTGTGGATATTTTGTATCCTTAGCAGCTTGTAATCTGTGGTCGACGTATAAGATAGAAAGAATAGATTATATTAAGATACTAGTTTTAAAAGGTCACATTTAACGCCCGAATTTGCTAAATGTCATTTAAAATGTGTATTTAATACTATTTTTTTTCTATTTTGGAAACGTATTAATAAAAAAATATATATTTTTTATGGCACTGCTTGGGTGCGAAATAAAATGATTTTGAACCCAAAATAGAAAAATATTTTTTCACATTATTACAATACAAATTTTGGAGGCACGCCATATAGGCTGCTATAAATTATACAAATCTAAAACCAAGCGTTAAAGCTTTTGTAAACTGGTCAGCAAATGGAACGGCGGAAGCTTTTTTGAAGTGAAAACATTTTTCGGTAAATTTTTTTCTGGGTACTGAATGAAACTCAGCCGTCACGCTTGGACATGTAACGCATCATGCTCACCTATGTACGTTAATTAAGGTATTTTTGAAATAAATACTTCTTTAGGATCGGTCAGCACCGCCTTTCCTGGGTAGATAATAAAATTGTGCCGCCAGGCTTTGATACAAGATATCTCTCGAAAAAAGTAATGAATATTGATGAAATATTCTAAACGATTTTCTTTATGGTCTTCCGTAGCATGCTGAAATTTGCGAAAATGTTGAGTATTTTTCTTGGGCAGGTATATTTTTGAAAATGTCAAAGTCGTTCTAGCAACAAATAAGTTGCGGGTATCGAAAAAACTGAGGGAATTTCTAGGAGAACTTTTGCTTCTCTGTTTCGAAAATATTGTAAACAAATTTTTTTTGGGGGAAATTGTTAAAATATGAATTTATATGTATAGAACTAAAGCTTTTAGATTTTTCCCCGAATAACAATTTTTGTATAGAAAAATCGAT
The DNA here is from genome assembly GCA_016904865.1 of Pissodes strobi. Lineage (NCBI taxonomy): Eukaryota > Metazoa > Arthropoda > Insecta > Coleoptera > Curculionidae > Pissodes > Pissodes strobi. The sequence continues at coordinate 608,674 of MU182074.1, forward strand.
TGTTTGATGAGGTTCTGTCCAAAAAGGCATACAAAAAGTCATACTTAAAATGATGCTGCTTTTTATACATGGTGAGCTAAGTTGAATTTAAATAGTTTGCCACTTAAAGTTTTGACGAGACACATTACCACATTAATATTTGATTACTGGAAAACCGAATAATTTGTAGCAACCAAATTCCCACATTAAAAAAGAGGACTACGAGTAGAACATACCATCAAATCATATTGATACTATTGAAAATACCAGATTGGTAATTTTTTAAATTTTCAATTTCAAAAATTTAATTTATGTTTACAGGGTTTTCGCGTATATTTTCAGCAGCCACCTACAGCCTTTATTTTTGGAGCTAGAAAAAAACTTTTAATACAAAAGTTACAGGACGATTCGTAAACCGAATATTTGGGATTTTACCTTTTTATGGATCTCGTCGTTGGTGCGATTACTTTAAACTAAAGGCATAGCCTAAAGAAAACTATAGCCGCGACACTCGGCTCGTTTAGTGGGGTACGGAATCAAATTTTTCTCCGTGAAGCTCAGTGAAGGGAGGACACCACGCAGTTGGAACTCGATGCCAATCATACGCGCTTACCTGGGCCGGAGTGCAATAAATTTTCATAGGAATTAAAATAGAAAAATATTCGTTGTTTGGGTAAATAGACGTTATGCGTATATATTGTTTTGTTTGTATGTTATATAAATAAGTTAAAATGTTTATGTGTTAAAATGGGAAAGGAACGGCAGAATTATGCAGCTAGTTAGTTTGTTTATTTAAATTTAAATTTGATCATAAGGTATCGGAATCGGTTCAAATGACTAAAATAAATTGGAACTAACTTAAACCAACCGAAAGTTAATTGAACGACTAACCAAAGCTAGCTAAAAGTAACCATAAGCTCCAAAACAGGCTTACCTATCGTAATAGGTTACAAAAATTAAAATAAGTTAAAACTAACCAAAACGAAAGGAATTTAAGCGACTAACCAAAAATATTAAATTTGTTTATAACGTATAGGAACCGATTCAAATTACTAAAATAAATTGGAACTAACTGAAAGTAACCGAAAGTTGATTTAATGACAAACCAAAAGTAACTAATAGCACAAAAACGGACTAAAACGTATCGGAACAGATTAAAAATGTTAAAGTAAATTAAAACTAACCCAAATTAACCTAATATTGGCAAGTAAACAAAGACATTAAAATTGGTTATAACGTATCGGAACCGGTTCCAATGACTAAAATAAATTAAAACTAACTGAAATTAACCGAAAGTTGATTCAACGAATGTAAGTTAAAACTAACCCAAATTAGCCGAATTTTGGCGACTAACCGAAAGTAATCAAAAACTTTAAAATTGGTTATAACGTATCGGAACCGGTTCATATGATTTAAATAAATTGAAACTAACTGAAATTAACCGAAAGTCGATTGAACGACTAACCAAAAGTAACCAAAAGCACCAAAAGGGCTAAAACATATCGTAACAGATTAAAATTATTAAAGTAAGTTGAAACTAACCCAAATTAACCGAATTTTGGCGACTATCCTAAATTAATTAAAAACATTTAAATTGGTTATAACATATCCGAACCGATTCAAATTACTAAACTAAATTAAAACTAACTGAAATTAGCCGAAAGTCGATTGAACGACAAACCAATACTAACCAATAGCATCAAAAAGGGCTGAAACGTATCGTAACAGATTAAAAATGTTAAAATAAGTTGAAACTAACCAAAATTAAGCGAATTTTGACGACTAACTTGAATTAATTCAATAACTAAAATAAATTGAAAGTAGCCAAAATTTGATGGAAAGACTAACCAAACAAACCAAAAGTAACTAAAAGTACCAAAACGGGCTAAAACGTATCGGAATAGCTTAAAAATAATATTAAGTAAGTTAAAACTAACCCAGATCAATTCAATTTTGGCGACTATCCTAAACACTAAAATTGGTAATAACGTATCGGAACCGAAATTAATCGATAGTTGATTGAACGACCCAGTTTTGGCGGCTAACCAAAACTAACCAAAAGTATTAAAATTGGTTATAATGTATCGGAACCGGGTTCAAATGACTAAAATAAATTAAAACTAAACGAAAGCTGATTGAACTAACCAAAACTAACTAAAAGCACCAAAACGGACTAAAACGTATCATAATAGGTTACAAAATTTAAAGTGCCCAAAAATAATCGAAAATTAATAATATGGAAACATTCATAAAATATATACGAAGGGTACAGGGGAAAAACGATCTAAGCGCCATTTCCATAGGAAACTATTATTATTGATTTCACAGAAAATTTTATTCTTGATAAAAGTTGGTGCTTGGAAAAAAAGCTAATTGTGACAATGTTAAATTAAGACTAAGTATTACAGGGTACTTAAAAAATACAAAAATGGTGGTTAAGAAAAGAAAAACTTAGGAATATCGGAAAAGCTTCTACAGGAAAAATAAAGCTCCTATTAAGGTAAAAATAAAAGTCAAATACCATTTTTTCCAAAAGTGCATCGTTGCTGGAAAAAATAAGGACAAAATTAAGAAAAAGCGGATTTTTTCAGTAATTGAAATGGCTTTTCTCCGCAACGGTGCGGTGCACTTTTGGAAAAAATGGTGTTTGACTTTTATTTTTATCTTAATACGAGCTTTATTTTTCTGTAGAAGGTTTTCCGATGTTCCAAAGTTTTTGATTTTTTAACCATTATTTTTGTATTTATTGAGTACCCTGTATAACTTATCTTTAATTTAGCATTGTCAAAATTATTTTTTTTTCAAACACCAACTTTTATCAAGAATAAAATTTTCTGTGAAGTCAATAATAAAAAAGTTTCCAATGGAAATGGAGCTTAGATCATTTTTCCCCTGTACCCTACATATGTATACACATTTTATAGAAATAACATGTTTTAAATTTTTTTATTAGCCTTACAACCATTTCATCATTTAGCCATGTTGATTTCAGTTTGACAATATAATTGAATTATATTTCAATATAAAAGGTCTCAAAAGAGCGGGACATATTTTCCGATTTTCGAATTCTTCTAAAAATTCTAGATAAATTTCATGTAGCATGTCGAATAGCCTCCTTTCCATTTAAAGAATTTGATCTGTTTAACTTAGCGCGAAACGATTTGCATCGTCTTATCTTAGTTATTTAGTAATTATCTAGATATACGAAATTTTCGGTTTGGTGGGGAGTATTTTCCAGGTTGTGGTTATGTGGAAGATAAGAAAGTGCAAAACATTTCGTTTGACAATAAACAGTTCGTATTCTACCATAAAGGCGTAAGTCTCAAAAACATTGTTTTTGCTGGTTGCTTTTAGTAAAAGCACCTTGATATCATTTTGATTCGCTGTACCTTTTTTGGTTTTAAAGATACCAAGGTAAACAAAAAAGCAAAATGTAGGGTTGGTAGCCAAGTTTTTTCTAGATTACATATAAAACAAACACCAATAATTTTCTGACATAAAAGCCTACTTTATATATTTTTTAAATAGACCACCCTGTATATTACTGGATTTTTGGACTCTCTAGTGAAATCAAGACACATGTCGTGTATAATATCCTATAGCTATCTTTAGCTGTTTACGAAATATTGACAGTTGAAAGTCGGGCATTTTGACAGGCTCTAAACCGCACGAGATCAAAGAAAACGGTTTGCACATCTCTATCTTAGGTTTTCATAAGCTATCGAATGACAGTGGCTTTCAATTTAACCGGAGGTTTAAAAGTTCCGGTCAATTTTATTCGCGGGTTAAATTCAAAGTTACTGTCATTTGATAGCTCATGAAAACCTAAGACAGAAATATGCAAACCGTTTTCTTTGCTCTCATGCGGTTTAGATTTTAAAACCTATCAAAATGTCAAAATGCACGACTTTCAACTGTCAATATTTCGTAAACACCTAAAGAAAGATAGGTATAAGATATTATACACGAAATGTGTTTAGACTTCTCTAGAGATTCCAAAAATATAGTAATATACAGGGTGTTCCATTTAAAAAATATAGAGTAGGCTGATATGTCAGAAAATCGTTAGTGTTTTATTTTATATGTAACGTAGAAAAAAATTTGGCTACCAACCCTACATTTTGCTTTTTTGTTTAACTTGATATCTTTAAAATCAAAAAAGTTACAGCGAATCAAAATGTTATCAAGATAAATTGAACGCACGGTACAGGTTGCTCCGATTTAGCGTAATTGTGCACTTCATGCATAAATTAGTTCGTGAACTATAGCCAGATCAAAAATTTACTTTCATTTCACCATCTTGACAATATTTTTATCTAGCGAATAAAATGAAAAAGCTGTTACGAAAAAATCCGCTAAATCGTACACAATACGTTTATAAAATTGTGCAGGTTGCTAAGAATCTATATAAAACAAAATAATGTACTTATATAAGATCTTTTTTAGCTTAGAAGAGAACAACTAGATAAATCAAAATTTTCAAAATTATTATTGCAGATCTTCACAAGTTCGTCTAAAACCGTAACTACTTGTGTAAAATAAAATCTCATATAAAAAAACTTTTGTTGTGTATAGATCTTGTTGATATTTAAAGATTAACTTGGAGCTTATATTCTGTTATAGTTATATTCTGCATTCAAGAATGCTGTACTTACTACAAGTAATCTACATTCGCCATTCTGAATTTCACTTCAAAAGACATTTGTAACTATTTCTTTCAGGTGTAATGTTTAAATAAATATCCGGCTCTCTTTATGCATGGATTAAAAAATGGTTATTCTCTACTCGAAATAAACAGTATTTTATAAATCATATATTTTGTGATGAAAGTTTAAATAAAATAATAGGGGAGAGTAACAATTTTAGTATATAACGTCCCAAAAAATTTTAGTACGGCTCACTTCACTAATGATTGCCGGGGGGTTGACGTCAAGTTAGATTTATTTATTTCCTCCCCACTACATAGTGATAAAGTTGGTCCTCGCTTCTCAAAGGTGCCGCGCTTAAGTGTCGCAGCTATAGTTTTCTTTAGGCTATGCTAAAGGATCACCGCAATCGCATTTGAATGACTTGTTTCCGTAAGCGTTGCTCGATAAACTTCCATTCATTGCATTTTCCATGCCTATATTTTGCGAAGAAGCCGACGCGACGTTGAATATAAGATACTCCTTGCCTATAGTAAAACGAAATGATTGGCACTGCTGTCAGCCCTGGAAATAATTATTAAGTTATTTGTTATTTGATCCATTAAAATATTTCCTCTTATCTGCAGAAAAATGTCCAAAAATGTTTTGGTTTTTTTAATAAAAATGCCTCAGAACTTTGGCTTATGTTTCTTCATTCCCAAGCAGCGATTGCTGAAACTTCTATAAAAAAATTGAGCGAGTCCGAGTCGAGACACTGATGTGTAAACATATCCTATATCGACATCATCGACATGAAAATCTAATGCCAGCTTATGCCGCGTGACGCCTGAATATAGGCAACCACTTATTTGAAGTTGGTTGCCTATATTCTGGCGTTAGAAAGAACACGTTTTACACTAACGGTTACAGACAGCTTGCAAACACACATTCCCGTCACAGATATCGCCTGACGTGCGTTGTTTAATGTTTGCATTTGTAACGTTTGCATTAAAATGTCTAATATTACACTTCACGCATAGCCCTCGCTACAGGGGCGGAACGGACAAAAACTAACCACAACTATCCCAAGGCATGCCCAGATCCAAAAAAAAACTTTTTACAAATATAACCTCAAGAAAATAAAAATAGGATTAACACTAACCGTAAAAATCAACGCGAGTAAAAGCTAAAAGTATCATATGTCCTTTACTATACTCTTGAAAATATCTCTATAAAATTTCATGATGATCGGTTGAGTAGTTTATGATGCGTGAAAGCGTAAGAAACAAATAAACAAACACATTCGCATTTACAATATTAGCTATTCGCATTTATAATATTAGTTCGGATTCTTTAATAATACTTGCTGGCAGCTTCAATCGAAGTGGATTAATTCACTGCACAAATTCGACACGAAAATCTAATGCCACCAGGAATAACATCAACCTATGGACACAGCCTATTCACTACCAGCTATTCATCTTGCGGCGGCATCCTTTGATTTGGGAAAGTCGATAACAAAATTTAGCAAATTTTAGGAGAGGGCCATGACTCAATATTGTTTTAAACGTCTGGGCATTTGAATTATACTTTTGCCGGTTCGTTTAATTTAAAATATGCTTTTTTATTGTCTAAAATCCGTTTAAAAACGATTTTAAATGACAAAATTGTATAAAAATCAGAAATTTCCGGACTTTTTTAGGACGATAGCCGTAGCTTCGGACGAATTTGTCGTAGATTTTGAAGCGAAAATTTGATTTAAATTCAACCGTCAATTAAAAATAAGCTGTGCTATGGATCCAAATACACTGTGAATATCATATAATGAAAGTCTAATACCGCCCCGGGCCCTAGCGGATCATATTAGAAGCGCCATTTGAGTCATTGCAATCGCGGCCGTCCTGTATTAGCTTGCTCCTCAACGCGCACGGGTTATAATGTCACATCGGTTTACACATTCCGTCCCCACATTTCCGTCCCATTAGCCGAGATTTATAAAAAATGATAAAAGCAGTTTGACGGAACTTTCAAAAGAATTAATTAATTACCAAATACAAATAACGCTTATCTGAAGAATACTTGCCAATAATGATTAAGAAAAACTTAAAAGGGCTACCGCTGAAAAGGGAGATATCGGTAAGAAGTGGTTCTTAAAACACGTAAAGCTATTTTATGCAAATATCGTGGAATAAATGGACGGAACAGTAAAAACTGTTAAATACATCTTACGCGGCGGCATGAGGGTAAATCTCGGCAAATGGGACGGAAATGTGGGGACGGAATGTGTAAACCGATGTGATATTATAACCCGTGCACATTGAGGAGCAAGCTAATCCAGGACGGCCGCGATTGCAACGACTCAAATGGCGCTTCTAAAAAGCTAGCCACTAGGGCGGTATTCGATTTTATTATATTATATTCGCAGTGTATTTGGATCCATAGCACAGCTTATTTTTAATAGACGGTTGAATTTAAAATTAATTTTAGCTTAAAAATCCACGACAAATTCGTCCGAATCCACGGCTATCGTCCTAAAAAAGTCCGGAAATTTCGGATTTTTATACAATTTTGCCATTTAAAATTGTTTTCAAACGGATTTTAGACGATAAAAAGCATATTTTAAATTAAACGAACTGTCAAAAATATTATTCAAATGCCCAGACGTTTAAAACAGTATTGAGTCATGGCCCTCTTCTAAAATTTGCAAAATTTGGTTATTGACTCTCCCAAATCAGAGGATGTCGATGCCGCCTCAAGATGACTAGCTGTTAGTGAATAAGCTGTGTCCATAGGTTGATGTTATTCCTGGTGGCATTAGGTTTTCGTGTCGAATTTGTGCAGTGAATTAATCCACTCCGATTGAAGCTGCCAGTAAGTATTGTTAAAGAATCCTAACTAATATTATAAATGCGAATAGCTAATATTATAAATGTGAATGTGTTTGTTTGTTTCTTACGCTTTCACGCATAAACTACTCAACCGTGAAATTTTGTACAGATATTTGCAAGAGTATAGCAAATAACAGATGTTACTTTTAGCTTTTACCCGCGGCTTCGCTCGCGTTGATTTTTACGGTTGGTTTTAACCCTATTTTTTATTTTCTTGAGGTTATATTTGTAAAAAGTTTTTTTCTTGATTTTGGGCATGCCGTGGGTTAGTTTTGGTTAGTTTTTGCTCGTTGTGCCCCTTTAGCTAGCGAAGCGAGCGAAGGGCTATATGCGAGAAGTGTAATATTAGACATTCTAATGTATACGTTACAAATGTAAACATTAAACAACGCACGTCAGGCGGTATCTGTGACGGGAATGTGTTAGTGTAAAACGTGTTCTTTCTAACGCCAGAATATAGGCAACCAATTCCAAATAAGTGGTTGCCTATATTCAAGCGCCACGCGGCCTAAAAAAATCTCCTCATATCATGTCAAACGTTAACTAATCGAAAAAAAAAATTAGAAGAGTGGAAGAAACAAAGATTAAAAACTGATAAGAGGTGGATGGAAGTATGTAAAACATTTTCGGAACTATATATTTCCTATAAGAAAATTTTAAAAATCTATTCTTTGATTCTACCAGGCACAAATGCGGTATCTGAAACAGTATTAACGGGCGTAAATAAAATATGGACAATCGAAAAACGCAGTTTAGCGTAGATACATTAAAAGCAAACTTACCTACTCGTTAAATACAATAGGTCATATAACTGCTAACAATTAATTATATGAGTATATTAAAAAAAAATAAAAAAAATAAGCGAGTCTGCTAGTACTCGAGACACTGATGTGTAAATATATCCTATATCGACATGCACAAATATTTGAGCAGTCCTCGTAAGTC
>MU182075.1:0-20384 GCA_016904865.1 Pissodes strobi
CTATGTATACCAAATTTAAGCGAATCTCTTGCCTTTGTAATATTTATATCCAAAAAGTTTAAAATGTTGTTAGATTCTTTTTCCGGCGGGTTCCCAAAAAGAAATATTCATTATCAAACAGATTGCAATTAATAACGGTTATAAGATCGCTTTGATTGACAAATTAATAAAGAAAAAACAGAAGAACCTATTAACTAAACAACTTTGTAACCCTACATTAAAATTAGAAAAGGAGCCGTTTAAATTTATCAATTATTATATTCCAAAAATTACGGATAAAGTTGCAAAAAAATTAAATAAATTTGGCTTTAAAACAATTCAGGTTAATAAGAATAACCTAGAGAGAAGACTAATAAACAATAAAGACAAAATTGACAAGCAATCTAAATCTAGTGTTTATAAAATAAATTGTGTGAACTGTGAAGCTGTATACTTAGGGCAAACTGGTCGAAACTTAAATATTAGGATTAAAGAACACAAAAAATCAATTTTATATGATATTAAAAACTATGGCTTAGCAAAACATTGTGTAGAAAATACTATTTTATAGATACGAATAATGTAAAACTTTTACACACCGAAACAAAAAGCAAAAGGCTGAACCTTTGGAATACCTAGAAATTCCAAAGTCACAAAAAACAGATGTTTTAAATACGAACGACCAAATGACCTGCTCTTTAAACACCTGCATAATTGACAGTGTAATAAAAACAAAATATCGTCAGGCGGTTTAGTAGTAGGGTATAACAATTTAGATTTTAGTATACAACTACTCTTGATAAAGGCCTCATTAAGCCGAAACATAAGTAGAGAAAAATATCTCATTAAATTATTTTGAAACATATAAAAGCAATGTACCAATTATCCCTAGTATTATTATTCAACGATGTTTCAAAAGGATCCTACCGCAGAAACTCTTCATTGTAAAATTATTGTATTAATGATCGTTTTCACGGTATATATTTTAAGATTAAATTTATCCATGGGTTGGAAGAAGATGTAGAAATTATAAAAATAATTCGTTATATTACATACCTTTTGACCAACACCGCTTATTATTGGGTCCTCTTCTTACGCCAAGGAATATTCACTTTTATATAATATAAAAATATTTGAAGTATTCTCTGTAAAACCATTACGTTTTCATAAATATTTTCTATAGAAAAATATCTTTTAAATATTTATGTCCATAACCATCGAATTTGCATTAATATCTCGTTACGGCATAGTATGATAAATGTTAAAATAGATAATTTTAGTAACTATTTTAGAGATATATTATAGCAAAGTTGATCCTCCAGGGTAGATAACATACTTTAATATTGCGGTAGCAGTTTTTATTACATTTCAATGTTTTATCAATTATAATTTTAGTTTTAACTATTTTAAATATACCATAGTATAGGCAATACAGGTAAAATTACCTTTAATTCCTTCAAAGTGAAAACAAATTGACAAATTTATTCTTGACGAAATGAGACACTCGTTAGATGAGAGATTACAGATTGTTAATCTGTTCTACAAATGCCAAGAAAATGCAAGAGCAGCAAGAAGAAGACTTATTGCAAATTTTCATAGAAACATATATGTCAATAAAATTATTATGATAAAAAACCTATTTGACGAAAATAAAACTATACTAACCTATGGTATATTTCAAGTAGGTTAAACCAAAATTATAGCTGAGAGAACATAAAAATTATACAAAAACAGCTATGGCAATATTAAATGTTTTAATCAAAACGGACATAAAAACGCATTTTTTTCAAAAATCGTATAAAAAAACGGTGTTCCATTTAAAAAAAGTTCTACGGAACAAAATACGATTAGCTATTTTCAATTTTTCCAAAAATACAAGGAAAGTCAAAAATAACTTCCTGTTCAGTTCTCTTTCAAAAACATATAACATGCTATACTTATTTTTTACTGAATCCATCAAATCTAAACTTTTCTCATACATGTCAATAAATTCGTAGTAGGCTTTAGAGGATTGCTATAAATTTGATTTTGTTATTTTACTTAAAAAAAATAAGTTTTTGGCGGCCCCTGATTTGATTTTCAATATCAATCCAGAATCTACACCTTTTTCTATTGTAATTCAGCAAGCGGAAAATGTAATTGAGAAAGGGAAATTAAATTTCAGAAGATGGAAATTGTAATTCAGAATAGGATGGTATTAATCAGAATATGGGATTTGAAAATCAGAAGAGGAACATAATCTTCAGAAATTGTAATTCAGAATAAGAAAATGTAATTCAGAAAGGGGAAATTTAATTTCAGAAAATATAAATTGTAATTCAGATATGCAATTTTGAAAATCAGAAATAAGAATATGCAATTCAGATTTGGTAACATGTAATTCAGAATCAGTAAATACCTATGAGTGTTTTTTTTTTAATTTGTATCTTCTATAGCGGGGATTGCTATCCTCGTTTATTACTTTATCACCAGTAGAGTTTCATATAATAAAGTTTTTTTGCGGTTCAATATTGAAAAATTAAGTTTTTATTCAGTACCTATAAGCTTAGAAAATTAATATAAAGTCACATTTAACATAACAACGCTACACATGATTGCATTTTATAACAAAAGATAAAAAATTAATATAATATAATAAAATGACCTAAAAATAAGTACACGGTGATCATTTATAATGTCCTCCCCTCTTAACTTTTTTGTTTTTCGCATTAGACAAAATGTTAAATACAAAAGTTGTGCAGAATAATGTAAGCTATTTGCAGAATACATTTGTACATATACAAGGTGTTGCAAAAATGAGTGACAGGTTAAAGTTATATATTTTTAAATGAAATACCCTGTATATCATTAATTTTTTAGAATCTCCTAAAAATCCAGAATATTTTTTCTATAACATGTCCTATACCTAAATGTAATAGTTTTCGATATATTCGCATTTTAACTAAACGGTTACATTCAAAAATAAATATTCTAGATTCCAGTTCTTAGGAGGCCGTGGATTAGACAACTACAATACGAGACCACTATTTAAAATGCGAATATGTCGAAAACTATTACATTTAGGTATAGGACATGTTATAGAAAAATATTCAGAATTCTTAGGAGATCCCAGAAAATTGACAATATACAGGGCGTTTCATTAAAAAAAATATAACTTTAACCTGTCACTCATTTCTGCAACACCTTGTATATATATAAACGTATTCTGCAAATAGCTTACATTATTCTGCACAACTTTTGTATTTAAATTTTTTGTGTAATGCGAGAAACAAAAAATTTAAGAGGGGAGGACATGATAAATGATCACCGTGTACATAGATATCTTAATTACATGCAACTTAAACTTTCACTGACCAACTGGCATATATTCTAATGCTAGCGCTGCGGCATGTAATGTGGTTGAGTGTTGGGCTGCACGTGCGTAGTCGCCTCCCATAATTGTCTCTTTACTTATGTCAATGATTTGCTCCAAATATTGCAACCTCTGCTCTTGAATACCTGGAGCCGCTACCTCATGGACTCCAAGATTGGTTTTAACCCCCATTTTCAATTTTGACCAAATTGATGCTATCGGGTTCAGCATTGGCGAATACTGAGCTAAACTTAACAAAGTAGCTTCCGTTTCATTAATAACAACCTGTAGCCTAGAGTGACAGGGAGCGTTATCACACACAATGACTAAATCCGACAAGCGATTGCCCAATTCTTGCCATGTCCTCATTAGTCTCTGGATACACTCATTTGCTAAGAGCGCCGTGAAGGACCATCTTCTCCGTTCCATCGCTACTACACCAGCAGCAGAAATAGCACCAATTACATGAATATTCGGACCTCGAGCTGACGGAAGCTGTTGAACTGCCCGACAACCAGCTTTGGAACGTCCTCGAGATCGTCGACCCAAACAATCTGTTTGCCTTGGCGGATAAAATTACAAAGTGACCGCACATAATCAGCACGTTTAATTTTATTTTCTGGAATGTTCATAGAGACTGATTCTGTATAAACTTGTTTCATAGTCAATACTCTTCCTTACAAATAATTTACAATGTTTGTGTTGGAGATAGGCTTATTAAATTTTGCCTTCGCTTGTAATTGTTTAATTATTATATGACAGGTTTTTTCATCCCAGGATATCAACAAATCTCTTTGTTCATTAGTTAAAACTTTAAGTTTGTTTCCACCCTTTTTAAGCGTACTATCTCTTCCCGATCGTACCCAGTGAAATGCAGTTTTATATTTTACACCCAAAGCATAACCACTATAGCCGCGACACTCGGCTCGTTTAGTGGGGTACGGAATCAAATTTTCTCCGTGAAGCTTAGTGAAGGGAGGACACCACGCAGTTGGAACTCGATGACAATCATACGCGCTTACCTGGGCCGGAGTGTAATAAATTTTCATAGGAATTAACATAGAAAAAGATTCGTTGTTTGGGTAAATAGACGTTATGCGTATATATTGTTTTGTTTGTATGTTATATAAATAAGTTAATGTTTATGTGTTAAAATGGGAAAAGAACGGCAGAATTAAGCAGCTAGTTAGTTTGTTTACTTAAACTTAAATTTGATCATAAGATTTCGGAATCGGTTCAAATAAATTGGAACTAACTGAAACCAACCGAAAGTTAATTGAACGACTAACCAAAGCTAGCCAAAAGTAACCATAAGCTCCAAAACAGGCTAAAACGTACCTATCGTAATAGGTTACAAAAATTAAAGTAAGTTAAAACTAACCAAAACGCAAGGAATTTAAGCGACTAACCAAAAATATTAAATTTGCTTATAACGTATAGGATTCAAATGACTAAAGTAAATTGGAACTAACTGAAAGTAACCGGAAGTTGATTGAATGACAAACCAAAAGTAACTAATAGCACAAAACGGACTAAAACGTATCGGAACAGATTAAAAATGTTAAAGTAAATTAAAACTAACCCAAATTAACCGAATATTGGCAAGTAACCAAAGACATTAAAATTGGTTATAACGTATCGGAACCAGTTCCAATGACTAAAAAAACTAACCCAAATTAGCCGAATTTTGGCGACTACCGAAAGTAATCAAAAACTTTAAAATTTGTTATAACGTTACGGAACCGGTTCATATGATTTAAATAAATTAAAACTAACTGAAATTAACCGAAAGTCGATTGAACGACTAACCAAAAGTAACCAAAAGCACCAAAAGGGCTAAAACATATCGTAACAGATTAAAATTATTAAAGTAAGTTGAAACTAACCCAAATTAACCGAATTTTGACGACTAACCTAAATTAATTAAAAACATTTAAATTGGTTATAACGTATCCGAACTGATTCAAATTACTAAACTAAATTAAAACTAACTGAAATTAACCGAAAGTCGATTGAACGACTAACCAAAACTAACCAATAGCATCAAAAAGGGCTAAAACGTATCGTAACAGATTAAAAATATTAAAATAAGTTGAAACTAACCAAAATTAACCGAATTTTGACGACTAACTTGAATTAATTCAATAACTAAAATAAATTGAAAGTAACCAAAATTTGATTGAAAGACTAACCAAAACAAACCAAAAGTAACTAAAAGTACCAAAACGGGCTAAAACTTATCGGAATAGCTTAAAAATAATATTAAGTAAGTTAAAACTAACCCAGAACAATTCAATTTTGGCGACTATCCTAAACACTAAAATTGGTAATAACGTATCGGAACCGAAACTAATCGATAGTTGATTGAACGACCCAGTTTTGGCGGCTAACCAAAACTAACCAAAAATATTAAAATTGGTTATAGTGTATCGGAACCGGGTTCAAATGACTAAAATAAATTAAAACTAAACGAAAGCTGATTGAACTGACCCAAACTTACTAAAAGCACCAAAACGGACTAAAACGTATCATAATAGGTTACAAAATTTAAAGTGCCCAAAAATAATCGAAAATTAATAATACGGAAACATTCATGAAATATATACGAAGGGTACAGGGGAAAAACGATCTAAGCGCCATTTCCATAGGAAACTTTATTATTGAATTCACTCAAAATTTTATTCTTGATAAAAGTTGGTGCTTGGAAAAAACTAATTTTAACAATGTTAAATTAAGACTAAGTATTACAGGGTACTTAAAAAAAACCAAAATGGTGGTTAAAAAAACAAAAACTTAGGAATATCGGAAAAGCTTCTACAGGAAAAATAAAGCTCCTATTAATGTAAAAATAAAAGTCAAATACCATCTTTTCCAAAAGTGCATCGTTGTTGAAAAAAATAAGGACAAAATTAAGAAAAAGCGGGTTTTTTCAGTAATTGAAATGGATTTTCTCCTCAACGGTGCGGTGCACTTTTGGAAAAAGTGGTATTTGACTTTTATTTTTATCTTAATACGAGCTTTATTTTTCTGTAGAAGGTTTTCCGATATTCCAATGTTTTTGATTTTTTAACCATAATTGTATTTATTGAGTACCCTGTATAACTTATCTTTAATTTAGCATTGTCAAAATTAGTTATTTTTCAAACACCAACTTTTATCAAGAATAAAATTTTTTGTGAAGTCAATAATAAAAAAGTTTCCTATGGAAATCGCGCTTAGATCATTTTTCCCCTGTACCCTTCATATGTATACACATTTTATAGAAATAACATGTTTTTAATTTTTTTATTAGTCTTACAACCATTTCGTCATTTAGCCATGTTGATTTCAGTTTGACAATATAATTGAATTATATTTCAATATAAAAGGTCTCAAAAGAGCGGGACATATTTTCCGATTTTCGGATTCTTCTAAAAATTCTAGATAAATTTCATGTAGCATGTCGAATAGCCTCCTTTCCATTTAAAGAATTTGATCTGTTTAACTTAGCGCGAAACGATTTGCATCTTCTTATCTTAGTTATTTAGTAATTATTTAGATATATGAAATTTTCGGTTTGGTGGGAAGTATTTTCCAGGTTGTGGTTATGTGGAAGATAAGAAAGTGCAAAACATTTCGTTTGACAATAAACAGTTCGTATTCTACCATAAAGGCGTAAGTCTGAAAAACATTGTTTTTGCTGGTTGTTTTTCGTAAAAGTCGATCGTTATCCACATATATCCATTATTTCAGATTTGCTCAGCACCTTGATATCATTTTGATTCGCTGTGCCTTTTTTGGTTTTAAAGATACCAAGGTAAACAAAAAAGCAAAATGTAGGGTTGGTAGCCAAGTTTTTTCTAGATTACATATAAAACAAACACCAATAATTTTCTCACATAAAAGCCTACTTTATATATTTTTTAAATAGAACACCCTGTATATTACTACATTTTTGGACTCTCTAGTGAAATCAAAACACATGTCGTGTATAATATCCTATACCTATCTTTAGTTGTTTACGAAATATTGACAGTTGAAAGTCGGGCATTTTGACAGGCTCTAAACCGCACGAGATCAAAGAAAACGGTTTGCACATCTCTATCTTAGGTTTTCATAAGCTATCGAATGACAGTGGGTTTCAATTTAACCGGAGGTTTAAAAGTTCCGGTCAATTTTATTCGCGGGTTAAATTCAAAGTTACTGTCATTTGATAGCTCATGAAAACCTAAGACAGGAATATGCAAACCATTTTCTTTGCTCTCATGCGGTTTAGATTTTAAAGCCTATCAAAATGTCAAAATGCACGACTTTCAACTGTCAATATTTCGTAAACACCTAAAGACAGATAGGTATAAGATATTATACACGAAATGTGTTTAGACTTCTCTAGAGGTTCCAAAAATGTAGTAATATACAGGGTGTTCCATTAAAGAAATATAGAGTAGGCTGATATGTCAGAAAATCGTTAGTGTTTTATTTTATATGTAATGTAGAAAAAAATTTGGCTACCAACCCTACACTTTGCTTTTTTGTTTAACTTGATATATTTAAAAACAAAAAAGTTACAGGGAATCAAAATGTTATCAAGATAAATTGAACGCACGGTACAGGTTGCTTCGATTTAGCGTAATTGTGCACTTCATGCATAAACTAATTCGTGAACTATAGCTAGATCAAAAATTTACTTTCATTTCACCATCTTGACAATATTTTTATCTAGCGAATAAAATGAAAAAGCTGTTACGAAAAAATATGCAAAATCGTACATAATACGTTTATAAAATTGTGCAGGTTGCTAAGAATCTATATAAAACAAAATTTAGTACTTATATAAGATCTTGTTTTAGCTTAGAAGAAGAACAACTAGATAAATCAAAATTTTCAAAATTATTATTACAGATCTTCACAAGTTCGTCTAAAACGTAACTACTTGTGCAAAATAAAATCTCATATAAAAAAAACTTTTGTTGTGTATAGATCTTGTTGATATTTAAAGATTAACTTGGAGCTTATATTCTATTATAGTTATATTCAGCATTCAAGAATGCTGTACTTACTACAAGTAATCTACATTCGCCATTCTTAATTTCACTTCAAAAGACATTTTTAACTATTTCTTTCAGGTGTAATGTTTAAATAAATATCCGGCACTCTTTATGCAGATTTTTGGATCAAAAAAATGGTTAGTTATTCTCTACTCGAAATAAACAGTATTTTATAAATCATATATTTTGTGATGAAAGTTTAAATAAAATAATAGGGGAGAGTAACAATTTTAGTATATAACGTCCCAAAAAATTTTAGTACGGCTCACTACACTAATGATTGCCGGGGGGTTGACGTCAAGTTAGATTTATTTATTTCCTCCCCACTACATAGTGATAAAGTTGGTCCTCGCTTCTCAAAGGTGCCGCGCTTAAGTGTCGCAGCTATAGTTTTCTTTAGGCTATGCCCAAAGTTTGAGCTAGAGTTACCCTCATCATCATCTCCTTTGTTTGCGCATGCTGCTATTCGCTGTTTGTCTCGATTTGAGTTTTTTTTTATAAAAAAAACTAAAATGATTCTAGCAAATTCTACTTTATCCTCATACTCACTTCTGCAAATAGGTCAATTTGTTTCCCTTAAAGGCTTTGCACATTTGGCAAGTAGAAGATGCCTGCACGCCAACAATCTAACCACTGGGTTTCTTGTCATAGATATTCTACAAATTGCACATTTATCTTACACCTCCATTATTTATCACTTTTTCGTATTTCTACTATAAAGATGCAAATAACGATATTATTCAGTTTGATTAACGTAAAAGTGTTATGTCATTTATCTATCATGATGACATTCGAGATGCAACACTCTGTACATAGCGTATCGTGAGGTGCATTATACTATTCTGAATTATAGATTCCATTATCTGAAATTAATTTTACACCATGTGAAATACAATTTCCCTTGTCTAAATTATAATTTACAAATTCTGAATTTCAATTTACTATTCTGAATTACAATTTTGCTTTTCTGAATTTCAAGTTCCAAATCTGAATTTCATTTTCTTTATTCTGAAATTAAATTTACGATTCTTAAATTCAATTTCTCTTTTCTGAAGTACAAGTTCCTATTCGGAAAGACATGTTCCCTTATCTGAAATTAAACTTTGATTGAGAGTTACGAGCAGGAACTCCGTCTTGCTGAAATAGTATATTATTTTATATGGAGGAAAAGTGATACTTTTCATGGCGCGCTCGTGTTTAACAGCCGAACGGAGTGAGGCTGCTAAAAGAGAGCAAGCCATGAAAAGTAACTTTTCCTCCAAATAAAATATGCTGTTTTTTCTTCAAATGTCGACAAATTAATGCAAAAACATCTCTTTTTAATATTAATAATATCTAATTATTATTAAAGATAAATGGGTTCGCAAGGCCGCTTAGACCACGGTCGTAGGTGGCCTTGCTTAGACCGGTGTCGGTGAATATAATGTAACATAAAGCTGTCAGTGGACACTGTCAACAATAATTATTTCTTTAAAATTGCGTCTCCGATTGCGTTTTAATTCCGTATTGATAAGCAGTTATTGAGTAAGTTCGATTAAATAATAACCAATTTGTTCATAAATTCGTGATTTTTAGAAATGCAGTCACAAATTGAGTGATAAACACAAATTGTAGTTTAATAAATCTTGAGTTGTTGACGCTTATTTTGTTGTCTGTTTGTATTGTATCTATGTTGCTATGATAACACTTTTACCTCCGTCGGCGGAAAAGTGAAAAGTAAAGCTCCGGCGGAGGAAAAACGAAACTTCACGGCCGCCTACACAGTCGAGTAATGACGGATTTACTGACGTTTGAAGAAAAAATATATTGCTTAATTGGATCCAACAAAGTTCATCGCAAATATCGGGTAAAATAAGTTCCAATATCTGAAGATATCTGATTTCAGATAGTCTTCCTCCATAAAAAATCGATTTTATAGTAGAATATGAGCAGGAGACACTGAAACCAAATCTGTCCTGTGGCCCTCTAGGAACCATGACAACAATTTTTCCGATCGGTATCTGCTATTTTGCCCTTGTAATGGTGTATCTTAATATTATTTATATTTATACTCCTAATCGTGATTTTGGTTTTGAGAACTAGTACCAATACATACGTTTTATCTTATACGCTACTCGAGGCGAACAAAAACCACCGAACATAAATCGTTTTATGTTCCGTGCTAGCACTCAAGTAGTGTTTGATCCCAAATAGGCTGTTGTTAACTGCGTCGGACCTCAAATGAACAACTACACAACAACCGCGAAACGGCACGGCATTTTACAATAAATTAACTGCTCCGCTAGTATCATGACGAATTTTGAAACGAAAGGCTACGGTACCCAGGAGGTAGTGAATTCTGTAGCCCCTACGGAATACGGGGGAGGCGAAAATTCACTTTTGATATGGGACAATCGAAACTCTGGAGAAAGATGGAAAACCACAAACTGACGATAGACATTTAGGACATTAGCGACGAAAAAATCTAAGACCTGGAAGAAGAACTGAAAACGATAGAGTGCAATATACTGGGACTAACAGATATCAGAAGACAAGTTGAGAACAGAATCAAGCTTAACTCGAACCACCTACTTTAGTATAAACGAAAGAAATTTAAGAAAGCCTCTCCGGTAAATTAATTACTCAGTGGATCGAATCACAATTTTTCAAACTCCGTTCATTGAAACTCAATTGACGGAAAGGACAAATTAATCGAAAAGCGACATTTTAAATATTAGAATTATATTTTATAGGATAATTGTGGTTACAGCATCATTGTATTAGTATTACAGGTGGTAAAATAATTCAAAGCAAAATTTAAATAATATATATATTTATTCCACACATCCCATAATTTAATTTAGTTACCTGTAACTATTTTCACCGCAGCTACTTGCAGTCTTAAGACTTGAGACTAGGTCAAGTACGTTCATATGTTTAAGGGAATCACGTAATAGATTGTAGATTAGTATTTATC
Organism: Pissodes strobi; assembly: GCA_016904865.1. Lineage (NCBI taxonomy): Eukaryota > Metazoa > Arthropoda > Insecta > Coleoptera > Curculionidae > Pissodes > Pissodes strobi. The sequence continues at coordinate 11,315 of MU182075.1, forward strand.
AGATAATAGAACAAGCAGTTCTCAAATAGCATTTTTCAATTTAACTCAGCGGGCGCTGAAGCATTCAAGTTTTTGGAAAAAGTTTGTGAAGCTGCTCAACAGATACACCTCATTATATCATATTGTCGGTATGTCACGTTGCCCAAAAGATTTCAGAAGTGAATATTCTCAAAAGGACCATCAAGAATATCAGATCGTGACATTCTGCTTCTGTCAGGACCTACGCCAGCTAACCTTATTTATCGGCAAGACATTCTTCTATTTGAGCGATACATGCAAACCATAAGTCGAGAGGAATTATATCCGATTGGATTCAAACAGTGTTCAGGCTGCCGCCCTCTCTCTGCAGCTGGCTTGCCAGTTTCCTTAAGCAACGATCTCTGCACGTTGCAGTTGGTGGACACACCTCAGACATATTCACCATTAACGCGGGCGTGCCTCAGGGCGCAATACTTTCACCAACTCTGTTCCTCATCTATATTAATGACCTGCTGACCAAAACGAATAATCTTATTTATAGTTTTGCATATGACAGTACCCTTGTCTCCCAATTTAGATCAGAACAACCTTTGCCAGCGACTGAGACTTATCGTCACAGACAGGAGCAGATCACAGCATTTAATCAAGACGAGGAGAAAGTTCAAACTTGGGGCGATAGAACTTTGGTACAGTTCAATGCAGCAAAGATCCAAGCAGCCACGTTTACCAAGGGCCAATTTGGCTGGCCCTGATATCATTATGGCAGGATCGACCATTCCTTCATCCTCGTCAATCGGACTGCTGGGTGTCTCGGTCAACAGCAATATGTCCTGGCATGACCACGTTGCTAGCACCGCTAAATCAGCCTGCTTTTTTACACATTTATGGCATAAATCAATATAGATATTTAAGGAAAGATATGATCAAAACATTGAATGTTCTTTGACCATCATATGGTGGAGGCATTCGAGCCCCTTTGTAATGCCTTTCCGACTGAAGTACAAGAAATCGTTGATTATTTTGAAGACGGAAATCTAATATACAATAATTTATTTGAAAGAGAGAGATAAAAATAATTTCAAGGTACGATGTGAATATCACGATTTTATAATGTTCTTGCAACGGTGACCCAACATTAGAATATCAGATATGGGAACGATGCAGGCACGTAAACACTGTCGTAAAATCAATCCCATTTTGGTAAAAACCATGTTAAAAAGGAAATTACACCAAAATGGTTCCCGGTTCTAGATAACGGCAACTTTAAAGTTCTTCATCTAGTGGAGATTACGTAGCGCTTACTATAATTGCTAGTTAGAAATTATTAAGTTGCGTGATTTTCTAAACTTGTTCCTTTAGATTGCAATAATTATTTTTTTTCCTCTACTAATTTTAATATCATTCATTTTGACCGATTTTTAACTTTAGAAGTTGTTTTTCTGTACATCTTATCAAAGATTCAAAAATTTTCAGGCAAGGTATCTTGAGTTAATTAATGGATTAAGAAGCATTTTTAAAATAGATATATAATTATTAATACTTCAATTAATGAGATCAAAAAAAAATATATTAGTAGTAATAAAGGTGTTAATTAGTTATGTTTTAGTTAACTATTATTACCTTTGTGTCTTAAATTCGACGCTCAGGCAATAATAGTGTCTGTCTAAGCCATGGTTAATAATATACTATTTATAATATTGGTTAGCAGACAACTAATATAAAATCCTTTTCTTTAGAAACGAGAATTTTTTTGGTTGGCGCATAATAATCAATTATAAAAACTTGTGATATGCCACGGCTGATTAAAGTGTAATCTGTGATTATGGGTATTGTCCAATGGATTTTAAAGTTAAGCAATTGATTTTACAATACACAGAACACAAATCACACCCCGTATATTCCGATCAGTAAATTTGTCTGTTACTTCACTACCCTAATAAAACATTTAGCCCCCATTTGCCTTTTTATGAAGCTTCCCTCGTTCAATTAGAGCAATGGACTACACACACAGACGCTGGCTTTCGTCAGTTGGTGTTTGTGGACGGGTATTTATTTTAAATGAAAAGTTATGTTCTGGTCAAACGTGGATATAATATTTTATATTCCGACGTGTCATAATGACGTTCTTATGGAACGCATTTTGAGTCTCATAATGACAAATTTTTTGGATCAAGTACACTAATGATTACATTATAGGACTGAGGACTATAATGATTTCATTATTTGACTCAGTACTATAATGAAAAAAAATCCAGGTATACCTACTTTGCAAAAATAAAAATTTATTCAAAACAACAAACGAACAAACTTATTAACGATTAAAATTAAATACTACATTAGTACAACTTGTTAAATTAATAATTTTAGATGCGTCGAAAGGCGTCGACATTATCCCATTATTCTGGTTGTTTAATGTTGTATTTGATGTTGGTATTTGAATATTGGTATCTTCTGGAAGGAAAATAGTCGGTGATGATTTTTCGCCAAGAATAGATACTGAAATTCTTTTTTTATATTCATGTGAGTTTTCTATATAACCTTCGGCAACTGTGTCACTTTTCCAGCCACCCTGACGTTTAATAGTGTGAAGATTTGCTCCTGAATCAGCCAACAATGAAGCCGAAGACCTTCGGAAACAGTGCCCAGTATATTCGTCAGAATGAAGGAATGAATGAAGTCTTTATTTGCACCAACGAAAAAAATGTAGATTTACAATACAGCAATTTAACAAAATTTTACAAAGTACCCAAAGGGTGTAGGACATGTCACATAAAGGCTTAGAAGCTAGAGATAAAAATTACAAATAATAATTCTACTCACTCTAAATATAAATGTTTTATAGCTAATATCTAGTAATATTTTAAAACATATTTAAAACAATTCATGTAAGACACTTAAATTTTTTTTTAAATACACAAAGTAACCATCACATAATATGTCACATAGTATCACTAAAAAGCTCATCGAGTGTATAGTAGACCTTTGAGAGCAGCAATTCTTTTAAGCGCCTTTTGAGATTTTTATCATTTAAGTTTCTAATTTGGCTTGGAATCTTATTGTATATTTTAATTATGGAAGAATGAACATTTTTTTGAATATAGGTAAGGTTGGATTTATTTCCTTTTAGATTGTCTTTGTGACGAGTGTTATGATGGTGGTCTCTATTAAATTCACTGAAAAGATTTGGATTTTCTATCACAAATATTACTGATTCATATATGTAAGTTGATATTAAGGTGAGATTCCTATGTTCAATAAAACTAGGTTTACAGGTCTCAATAGAGTTTAAGTTGAGAATGCTTCTGATACATCTCTTTTGAAGAATAAAGATTCTGCCTGCGTCTGCACCCCTTGCCCAAAAGATGATCCCATATCTCAAGCGAGAATGCACATATGCGTGGTATGCCATAATAGCTGTTTTTATGTTGATATTAATAGCAAGAACTCTTAAAGCATAACACTAACTGGCCACTTTGCTAGCAAGGCTATCAGTGTGATGCCGCCAGTCCAATCGGTGATCCACCTCAATACCCAAAAATGTTGCTGAGGACACAGTAGTAAGAGACTCGTTGTTGCTTTCATAAACAACTGGAGCTGGAGTAGTTTGATTAGTGAATTTGTTAAGTTTAGTTTTGTCATACATTTAGTAATAAATTATTTGAAGTAAACCAATTTTCTAAGACATTTAGGGTATTTAATATTTTTTCTTATGAAGGGAATCCAGCAGCCTTAGGGTGTGCTTTAGTGCGGCACCCCAGATATGTGAGCAATATTCTAAGTACGGTCTTATTTGCGCATTGTAGATTAATAGCAACCGCGCAGTGTATACAGTTTTTTGCTGCGAAATAGCGCACCAAGCTTCTGCGAGGCTGATTTTGCGATGTTTGACGAGGATGAAGAATGTGTCATCTGCAAACTGAATTGTGTTTGGACTTATTGAGGATAGTTCATTTGTATATATTATGTAGAGCATAGGCCCAAGGATTGAACTCTGAGGGACACCTCTTTCTACTAATTTAGAATCAGACATTAGTTGTGTGCCATTATCATCAATTGAAATAACAAGCTGTTTGCGATTTGTTAAGTAAGACTCAATTAGTTTGTTTGACATACCTCTGATTCCATACCTCTCCAGTTTTAAAAGGAGAATTTTATGGTCTACAATGTCGAATGCCTTCGACAAGTCGAGAAACATTGCAAAAGTGGACTTGCTAGAGTTTAGAGATTCAAGCACCCAACTGAGAGCCTGAAAAATAGCTCTAACTGTAGATTTATTGCGTCTAAATCCATTTTGGTAATCAGAGAGTAAATTTTCTTTTTCCAAAAATTAAGTTATTCTTTCATTTATAACCTTTTCAAAAATTTTGCTTATGTTATTTAAAAGAGCTATTGGCCTATAATTTTTTATTAAGTTCTTATTACCTTTTTTATATATGGGTTTAATGAGTGTTAGTTTTAATTCACTTGGAAAAGTACCTGTATTTAGCATTAGATTTGATATGTGTGTTAGAGGAGTTTCGGCTGAGACATACTTTAATACATGGATGGGAATTTGATCTATTTTAACTCATTTTTTATTTTTTAGCTCTAAAATAATATTTTGTATTGCATGAGAGACAACTGGATACATAATGAGAGTTTTAGAATGATTTTTAATTTTGTTTGGCATTATGTAGTCCAAGATTAGTTTAGGACATGCATTTATGCGATAATTATTTATGGAATTCAAATTGTCTACCTCTTTTGTTTTTTTTTTGTTTAAGGTCGTTAATTTTAAGATTACTTTTTTGTGTTTTTTACCTGTATACTTGTTAACCAGACTCCAGATTGCTTTTGCCGGACAATTTGAATTTTGTATGTAGCATTGATCAAAGTATTTTTTTGCTTGTTTGACTGCCAATTTCAAAATGTTAGAGTAAGTTTTATATGTGGCTGTTGATACCTCACCAGATCGCATCTTTTTATAAAGATTTCTCTTGTTACTAGATGAAATTTTTATACCTTGAGTGATCCAGGTCTTTGTTTTGTGATTTACTCTTTTTTTTACAGTTTTTAGAGGAAATATTAAATTGAAGATAGCATTGAACTTCTCAAAGAAAATGCCATAGGCTTGATTCACACTAACTGAGCTTAGCACATCACCCCAACTTAACCCTGCCAGCTCATGCTTAAATTGTCTGAGTTTTGCTCGAGAAAAAATTATTTTTTTATTAATATGGGACCATCCTCCAGTGCATGCAGTACAGTGACATCCAGAATCTGGCCTTCATGATCTGAAAGTCCAGTGGTGATCACTTGTGCCTTATAATTACATGTAAAATTAATAAAAATATTGTCGAGCAAGGTTGCTGTATTTGCTGTTATTCTTGTTGCCTCAAAAATGGTTTGTGTCAAATCAAAACTCACTGAAAGATCCCTGAATAGTCTAACATTAAATGTGTTTATTAGTAAGTTGAAATTAAAATCCCCACAGATAATATGCTTATAGTTCTTAAAGAGATTTACTGATTTATTTAGAATATCTGTTAATCTTTCGAAAAATAAATTTTCATTGCCTAAGTGTGGACGATATATACAAATCATTACTGCTCTAAAGTTTTTACTTACTATACACGTACATTTAATATGACCTTCAATACTCATTTCTACAATTTCCATAGATTCTTCAACATCTTGACATTCTCGGACCAGTATCACTGCTCCTCCTTGAATGGTGTTCTTCCTAGCATAGATGGAGGCGACTTTGTACTCGTTCAAATTAATGGTGTTTATCTCATTTGCTGCATACCAATGCTCAGTAATACATAGGATGTCGGGAGTTTTGTCTTCTTGATGGATAAACTCCTCTAATTCCAACAACTTGTTTTTCAGGCACTGCAGAAATATTCTGGTGAAGAAGCCTGAATATGGAGTTTCCATTTTTTGAGAAGTAGTCCTTTGAATTCCTAGTAGAGATGTCTGGTTCCGAGGGTTCAGGGTTTAGGTCGATTTCTAGTGGTTGTGGAGTCTCTATTGTCTAAAAAATTCCTTCCCATTGAAAAGTTAAATATTTCATAGGTAAGATAATTAGGTAACTTTAAAAAGGAAGCAATTGTCTTGCACATGTTTCCAAAAGTATGAATAGCCACTGGCTGCTTTGTACATTTGTTGTTTCTAATGGACAAAAGAAACGAGAATTGTCAGCATCGCTAGGTCTAATTGAAATATAGCTTCGAATCAATTGCACCATATTTATTCCTTCAATATCACCAGGTGTTACGAAAAATTCTCGAAAATCATTTGTTTTTGTATGGGGTATTCGAATTGTAGAAACAGTCCCTTCATCATGCACATCTTCCATTCTTAAAATTTTAAGCTCCTCTCTTCGGCATGCTCCACTTATGCCTATTATCAATGATACTTTCAATAGCAAATATTTATCAGTTTCTGCTTGTTGTAAAAACTTTGCAATATTGTCTTTCGTCAAAATTTTAATACTTGTCGTTTTTTGATATATAAGTAATTTTTGGGTTTGTAAGCATCGGAGATACGTTTTAAAAAAGCAATCAGGTGAACAAACTTACTTATATCAACATTTTGTTTAATTAGCAACGTGCTTCGTAACATTGAGTAATAACTCCATAAACTTGAAGACTTTTTTGTCATTGATTGTTCTTTAAAATAGGCTAAAAGTACTTTTTCGTCTGCAACATTTCTAACAATTTTCTTATGACACCAACTTTCATAACTGGCATAGGTTTTTTCATATAGGCATTTAGACTTTTCCGGCAATAATCCAGCAACTGCAGAGCTAGCTAATTCTTCAATGTCTGACGGTAAATTAGTAATTTCATTTATTTTTCTATTAAAAAATTATTTTAAATGCCTAAAATTTTCAATAAATTTCACGTAATTCAACGTTGACAAATGTGGTTCACAATGACAGAAGAATCCAAGCAAAAAATTTCATTGTTACCTACCTTAAGATTGTTACACACATTATTACCTCAGATACGGATACCTACTGAAATTAATAATATTCACATCACAAATCCAATTAAATATCTATTATGGAACTTTATGTTTTTCTTAAAATGTAAGAACTGATTTTCGTGTGTACTATGTGCGCCAGTCCTCGTTGGAGAGTACTTGGAAATATTCCTTTCGGAGCTGCGTATTTTCAGGATTTGAACAAAAACATTTACTCTAAAAACTACATAAAAGGAATAAGCCTCTGTTTATTAAAATCGCACTTAGGTCCAGCTTCTTCAATTACGGATAACTTTAATTTCCAATTATTTACTGTGATAACGATTGTTAATATAATTGGAACCATAGTAATTATTTTAGTACTGAAGTTATTTGTTATTTATTTATTAGTTATTTAACTTGAAGAAACTGATACTTAGTATGTTTAACTTAATATGGGCAGTTTGTGAATGTGCATACAAGTTTCTGTTAATACATTAAACACTATATGTTTTAGTAATGTTGTACAGAATTACTACGTTCACAACTTCTCCTGCATTAGATATCACCGGCAGTATTAAAGCTGTTTTTCGATTTATTACTGGATGCTTTTAGTATAGGAAGTTGGGAATTTTAAATTTGTAAAAAATAGCTCGCCTACCGGATAATAAAGAAAAAAGATCTTGGATTCACGAACAATGACATAATATAATGAATTACGATAATAGAGCATACATTATTATCCACATCTTCATCTGCATCTGAATAAGAGCAAACCGCTCATTTGGCACATCGCACACTGAGAAGGAAATTATAGTTATTTATACTATAAGGGATGTAAGCGACATTTACTAGCCGAGGACATTATAGTTCGAGACTATTAAATGTACTTACATCCCGTGGAGTATTTATGATTTTTTCTCCACCCTGCACAATTTATTCTTGGTTTTTTATTAATTTAATTCGATACTTTTCGCATGAATTTATGAAGACAGCTCTGGTCGGTTTCTATAGCGTCACAAACATTCTTATTTTATCAATAACGTCAAGCTGACAGTTCATTACTAAAAATTGTGAAAAATTGAAATTATTGATTTGTATAATAGCCAAATGGATAAAGAAGAATCAGCAAATATCGCTTGTCTGTCGCAGCTGCCAGAAAATTCGAGGAAGAGTTATGAAGCAACGTATCAATACTTCAAGAAATGGTGCCATACAAATACTGCTACTGTAGTTTCAGATACCGTGCTTTTGGCGTACTTTCACAAAAAATCTGCTGTATTAGGTAAAGCCTCCATCAAGTTTATGTTGAAGTCCATCCTTTTCATAGAGGAAAACATAGATATTTCCAAGTATCCTAAATTTCGAGCATTTTTAAAAAGAAGAAATGACGGATATAAACCTAAAAAATCCAATGTGTTCGACAGGGAAAATGTGAATTAGTTCCTGTTTGAAGCCCCCGCTGATATTTATTTAATGAAGATTGTAATGATATTGGGAATTGCTGGAGGGTGCCCTTCTAATGAACTGTGCAATGAAAATGGACAATGTTGAATTAAGGCATGAATTTATAATTATTGTTACTATTCCTGATTCCAAAAATAGAATGGCATGCAAATTTACAGTGACTAAAAGTGACGATAGTTTGTTGTTTCAAAATAGTTCAAAATTACATTATGATCTCTCATGACGAATTTTAATCCTCGCTTCATCGTGCGATATCAAAATGGAATGTGCTTAATTCAACCTGTCAGGAAAAACACGATTTATTCAATTCCAAGTAAAATTGCTAAATTTCTGAATCTTGAGAATTTTAAGCAGTATACTGGACACTCTCTTAGAAGAACGTCGGCCACTTTATTATCAAATACTGGAGTTGATGTCTTAGCTCTCAAACGACATGGGGGATGGAAATCTGCAACTATTGCGGAAAGTTATGTAGTCGAGAGCGTCAACAATAAAATGGAAGTTGCAAATAAAATTTTGTACAATATGACGAAGCCAGAAGTCTCCTGCAGTACTTCAAGACTTACAGAAAACTTGGTTAGAGATGGACAATATATGGAGTCAAAACATTCCATACAAATTGAGAAAAAACGAGAAAACATTTATCCAAATTTTGTAAATAATGTTCATAATTGTA
>MU182075.1:49617-95544 GCA_016904865.1 Pissodes strobi
CAGATGCAATCGATACCATAAGTAGCAAAACCAAGGAAATTCTTTTGCATTTGCAGATGCATTAGAAGACCCTCTCATGCTAGCTGAGGAAGTAACTCATTCGAATCGAGACTTACCAACATCAGAAACAACTATATACCCTGATAGTTTTAGATGGAACAATTACTTATTAAAGGGACTAAATAATAAAAAAACAGTATGAGAGAGAAGTATCAGCCAACTACAATGTCCTCAGACCACCAAAATTAAATCTTAAAGTAGAAACTGTATAAATCCTGCAACTGCACGCCAAAACAACTACTTGTATCAATTACAGAAACAACTAGTCCCTGGGTTTTAGCCCTCTTTTTTTCAATAATTTAATTAGCCATCCGTCTGAATTAATATTATACGTTCAACATTGGCAGAAATTAAATATAAAAAGTTCAACAATAGCGGGGGTACAAGGTTATAAAATCCCCTTCTAGGACACCAGTCCAGATTAGCAAAGTACGTTGCGACATTAAGAACTGTGAAATCGCCAAGTATCAATCGGCGATTAATGAACTTTTAAAAGTCGGGGCTGTCGAGGAATGTAAATCAATGGATGGCCAATTCTTATCGTCGTGCTATATAATAAAAAAACAATGGGAAATATCGATTTATGCCAACTTAAAAAACTTAAATAGATATATGACAGCATCCCATTTTAAACTCGAAGACTACAGGACGGCACAATTTAATTTCAAAATGCGCATTCTAGGGAAAATTGATCTTAAAGATGCATATTTCTTTATTCCTATCCACAGTAGTCATAGAAAGTTTTTAAGGTTCGATTTTTGCATCGTACTATACCAGCTTAATTGCGTTTTGTCTGGTCTATGTACAGTTTCATATCTTTTCACAAAACTTCTGAAACCAGTTGTAAGATATGTAAAATTAAAAGGTATAAAACTGTACTCTATAGACGATTGGCTAGTAATTGGTGACTCAAAAAAGAATTGCTTAAAAGTATAAATAAAATTACACACACATTACAAGATTTAGGATCTATAATTAATTCCGAAAAAAGAGTAGTTATTCCCGCGCAACAACGCCCAGTTTTAGGGTTTATTTATAATACAACTAACATGACAATAGCCTTAACTCAAGAGAAAAGGAAAATAATTTATAAAGACATACAAAACATTACGAAAAAGAATAACTGTAAAATCAGATTATTTGCACAACTCGTGGGAAAACTAGTTGCTGCTTGGCCAGCTGTAGGGTATGGCTGGTCACACATAAAATCTTAAAAGAGGCAAAAAATCTTAGCATTAAAATTAAACAATAGGAAATATGACTCAACTTTCACTATGGAAAAACATTTAAATTGACGGTTAAAAAAACTTGATGATGTCAACGTTTTTCTCAACATAAATTTTCTTCAGAAATATTTTCAGATGACTCACGAACCGATTGGGGCGTTTTTTGCAATGGGAAAAATAACAAGTGTTTTTGGAACGGAAAAGACTGCGGTGTTCACATAAACATTCTAGAACTTAAAGCAGCCTTTTTTGGCTTAAAATGCTTTGCAAAAAATAACCTCTATTCTCTTAAGAATTGATAATGCAACGGCCATCAAAAAGGGCAGTGTACGATTCAATAAATTAAACATTATAACAAAAGCTATTTCGAAATGGTGGTGTGAAGACAAAAACACCTATATTTACGCTTCATAAATCAAAAGACAACAAGGAAGCTGATCTAGAGTCTAGACGAAATATTATGGAAACAGAGAGCTCTTCTGCAACAAAGCGTACCTAATGAAGCGATAAAAGCGAATACTTCTCATTGACAGGTAGCACCCTTAAACAATAAGGAAATACTTACAATAAATGGGGGAATTTCTGGTTTTGTAAGCACCAACAAATATATAAAAATAACCGTAAACTTATGCTTGAGTTCCTAATTTTGAATTTATTAAATACCTAATTGAAATTTTTAATTTTTGAAGAGGCAATTATATAAAATAAAATATGTATTTGTTATTGGTTGGGCTTTAACCCAAAACTCTATACTATTACATATTTTTTATTATTGGGAAAGAAGGGAGTGATAAATATTAAAAAGCATAAAATAAAGCATAAATATACATAATTTATTCATAACTTCTGAATCTTTGTCGCCAATTAATGTTTTCGACATTTTTTGTTTTCGGGTAGGTGTTTTGGCACCAAAGGGGTGGGAGGGGGATTGAGAAGGGGGGTAGAAAATGTGACACGTAATTCTAGCCCCTTTTCAACTCCTCGGTGGCGAAGTACCCAAAAACTGTAAATACGTAATATATTAATGTACAAACTATAAATCAGACACACCAATTGGGCATATTGAAATGCAAAAGAAATGTTAAAAATAAGTATGGCAATAACATTTAATTTACCACTTTATATTATCTTTTTTAATGGCAAATGGTAATAGGTGATCCTGATATCGAAACAAAAGAGGGCACGTAAAATAAAGATTAGGTATACGTTTAAAGTTTCTTAACATGAGCATACTGCATGAGGGTACCATGTTAAAATACAATCGAGTACTATATCTACAAAAGTTATTGAAGCTTCATTACTGAGATATTGCCTTTACAAGTTGAAAAAATAAAGGTTGTCATAATTTAGAGATAATTAGTAAGAAACTTACCTTTAAGATTTACTGGCAAATATGGGGCTTAAATGACTTTATTTCTTTTATTATGACAGTGAGTCTAATTTTTTTCAGTAACTTTTTTAAATCGATATTCTGTGGGGGTAAAATTCGATTTTCCATTTCAATAAAAAAACTAAATACAGGTTAACAACAAAAAACCAAGTATTATTTCTATATGATTTCAAAAGAGTAAATTTAGTAAAACTTTTGTAAGGGGATATTCATTATAAATAGACACCGCCCGTTAACTTTGTTATTTTTAAAAACAAAGAACTTATTTTTTATCGACTTGTAGGAAATCATTTGAATTTTTTTATTAGTAATGAAAATATTCCCATGAGCGAACGCCAATATATAGTTACATTTTTTTAATGGAATACCCTGTATGTTACTACAATTTTAGACTCTCTAGAGAAATCTAAACACATTTCGTGTATAATATCCTATATCTATCTTTAGCTGTATACGAAATATTGCATTTTGACAATTTGACAAGCTCTAAAATCGAAACCGCACATCAAAGAATGAGAGTAACTATGAATTTAACCGGAGGCTTAAAAGTTACAGTTAATTTTATCCGCGGGTTAAATCCGGAGTTACATTCCTTAGTCCAAAATTCTGATAATACACAGTCCACAGGAAGTAAATTTCGCAAACGAATTGATGAAATGAAGCCAAAAATGCAAAAAATACTTTAGCTCTACACAAAGCTGCCATATAAAATACGTGTAAAACACAAACGTAATCAAAGGATATTCGATGATTAATGGCGGAGACCACCAAAGCACTGACAACGCGCATTGTCGGCACTGTCCCTAAAAAGGCACTGTAACCCGAACTAACCCAAATATATGGGCGACATCATCCTCCTGAATTAATTAAAGGAAATTGGCAAGACAAACAAAGAAAACGAAACGAAGGTAAAAATGTTGACATACGGACGTGGACGGCGAAATATCAGTCACGGTATCCCGCCGACGGTGAGAGCAAAGAGCGACTCTATACCTACCCGAATACGACCAATAGAAGATGAGCACGTTCCATTATTTGCTACGTGTCGAAAAATGGTTCTAAATTGAAACATCGAGGAGGAATAGGTAATAAAAGGAAACTATCTCTATATGGATTTAAATATTAATATTATGAAACTAATTTAATATTCCGCATTTTTTCTCGTAAATCAACTTGAAATAGGTCCCTCTTATTATATTTAATAATTCTGTTAAGTAATTTTGATAGCATTATTGTTAAGAATCACCAATTACATCGGATTCTATTAACTCACGATACTTTAAACATGCAATAGCAAGCAAGAAATAGTTAAAATAAGTACTTACTTTTCGAAAATAACTGCTACGCGACGTTATCGGCATGTGTGGCAACAAGGAGTATCACTGTTTTCGTGAACAATGTGAAATGGTGAAGTAGTGACATAGGGTCCAGTTTACATATAGTTTCTAGCGGAAAAAAGGGCTGAAGAGCACTTTCGCGACGAGAATACGTATCTTTTGATCCTTATTGGTGCATAATATGTGTATGCGCATGCGTTCGAGCAAATTGTGCTATTCTGTACTGTCATATTCGGCAATATTGCTTCTTCTATTTATTTGTTGATTATTGTGTATGAATTAAATTAGTTTAGCTAGCAGCGTCTACGCGTCAAAAAGTTTTTTCTTGACTTTGAGCATGCCTTGGGTTAAGTTTGGGTAGGCGAAGCGAGTGGAGGCACATGCCTGAAGTGAAATATCATTAGTATTCAACTAGGCTCGGTTAGTATTTTGTCACTTTTTATTCCAATTTTTTCGAAATTTTAAAATTTTCCTGTTTTTTCTTTGACATTATATACTTCTATAAACCTTCTACTGTACTTTTTTCCAAAAAAAATCTGCTACTTTTTGCGGCGCTAAAGTTTGCACCCGAAAATAGGTATAACACTTGTTTTTATTTGTTTCCATTTTGATTCAAGTTTTGTATTTATTTATTTATTTATTGACGGACAACATTGTCCATTAAACAAAACAATTTTTACAATTCTTACTACCTTAATACTACGGCTTGCGTATTCTGGTAAATATACCAAAACCTCCATACCTCAGCCCATAGACAGCGCTTCATAGATTAATTAAATAACACAGTATTCAAATAGCGGATTGTCGATAATAGATTTCTCGTTGTTAGGGACAAATGAAATTAGGGTTTTATTTAGATAAAATGTAAACTTGGAAGTGTCTTCCACCTTACCCTCTAGAAAAATACGGATAACAGGACAGGGGAAACTCAGGTGCCTACATTAATATTTCTATTAGTTCCATGAATTCGTTTAGAAAGCTCTCTTACATAGTACGAAGGAACTTGCTCGTTGTTTTCAGTATTGACTTTGCCAATGTATGGAGTTACATAAAGAATATGCCATGTTCTAGCATCGTTGATCATAATTATTTTAATTTCTTAGCTTTCTGGCTTTGAAGCTAGATAAAAAATACGGAATGAGCATTTACCTCTGTAACCCATAAGCTGCTCGGCAACTGCGCAATAAAAATGCGGTGTATAAACTTTACTGCAATTGAAGATAAACATATCTAGAATGTCTCTTATTTGAGCTAATTTATCTGCCATGAATGATAATATTGTTGATTATGCCCATGCCAAACAGTAAATCCCATGCTTCTAATACCTCGCGATTACATGAAACCGATTCACAAACTCGCTTACCTAAGTATTTACGAGATTGTGTGAAATAGCCCTAAAAACTTATACTAATTTTACATATAACGTTTAGATTCAATATGCAGAATAAATCGACATATCGCTACAAAAAGAATAAGAATTGCGATTTATGTATTTAGCGTTTCTATAACTAAAAAACTAAAAAAAAAATATCTTTTCAAGGAAATGGAGCGTAAGAAAGGGGGAGCAACAGTGGGGAGAAGGACATCCCAAGCAACAAAAGAAGAAAAAACATGAATGTAAAAAATTATAATGTATAGTTATCGTGTAGAGGGCAGACAAAGTGACTCAAAAGAAAATATGACCTATTTAAATTATAAAAAGAACTCAAACCGTGTAGCTATAAAAATTATTCTTTATGCTATTATAAATCTCTCTTCTATAGCTGAATTATTTTGACATAAAATTATGTTTTTTGATCGTCCAGAAGTAGGGCTAAAATAAATCGCTTAAACATACTAAAAGACAATTCTACCTCGACATAGCTGAAGGATTTTTGAAAATTTGCTGAGTTGTGTAAGTTAATAATAAAATCATCTCTATTTCTTGTAAAATGATGGTGTTAGCGTGTATTAATAAGTGCTCTTAAATATGGAGGCTCCCACTCTTCACTACTCTATAAATAAATAAATAAAAATTGTATCTACGCCTATTAGACATTGATAGAATTGAATTATCGTTTAAATATGGAGTTATGTGATTTCTAAAAGGTACATTGAATGAAAAACGCATACATGCATTTTCCAGTTTTTGTATAGACTTGACGGTATTTAATGTTAAAGAATTGTGATAAATTATGCCTCCATAATCAAACAATGATAGAATAAGCGAGTTGCAGAGAAACTATTTTGTTTTTGCTGGCAAGTATTTTTTTAAAGAATAAAGTTTTTTTAATCGCATATATGCCACTACAAGTTTCTGCTTTATGTGCATTTCAAATGAAAGAGTATTGTCAAACAAAATTCCCAGATTTTTTACCTCAGTAACCAGCGGTAAAGAAATATTATTTATTTCAATATTAATGTTTTCAGAAAAATAAGAAATTTGAGTTTTGTTGCTACCAAATAAAATAAGTGCTGATTTATTAACATTTAATTTTAAGTTATGATATTGGGCATATTCAGTTATATTATTAATATCTCTATTAAACATTTGCTGAAATGCAGGAAAATTGCTTTTGGAAAAGGACAGGTAAACCTGGGAGTCATCAGCGTATTGCTGAATTTTCGAATGTATAAGAACACTGTGCATATCTGCTACATAGATAGAAAAAAGTAGTGGCCCCAATATTGATCCCTGTGGAACTCCGGCTGTCATAGGCAAAAAGCTAGACTTCATTTTGATACCATCGTCATTTTTTAAGCAAACACAATGTGCTCGATTTTCAAGATATGATTGGAAAAAATGAATAGTATTTTCAGCTAATCCAAAAAATTGTAATTTGGCTAAAAGCCTCTGGTGGTTAATGGTGTCGAATGCCTTACTGAAATCTAGGAGTGCGGCTCATGTTATCTCCTTTTTGTCCATGTTAGACCAAATGTCATTAACAAATTTTTACAAGAGATGTGGTTGTACTATAGTGTTTTCGAAAGCCAGACTGACAATCAGGAATTGCATCTATTGATTTTAAAGAAGTTGTTAATTCATTAGTAATATGTTTTTCTAATATTTTTGAAGTTGCCGCTAAAATGCTGATTGGCCTTAGGTCCTTAATATTTTTTGGATTTGAACTTTTAGGTAATGGGATAATATTTGCAAGTTTCCATATATCCGGATAAACATTTTCCAATATGCAGCTATTAATAATGTTTAAAAGGGTTTTTTTTGATAAAAGTAAAGCACACCTTAATGTCGCGTATTGATATTGCATCTTCACCAATTGCATTTGTTTTTATGGAGGATATAATTTTAATTAAGCTTGATTCATTTAATAAAGGTATTGAAACGTTATTTATAGTATTGTTATATTTATTTTGTTTATAAAAATCTATTTTTTCATTTGAAGATGTATCCACCTCATTACTGATATTAGAAAAAAAAATATTAATTTTAGTTACGTCAGCCAAGTGAGATGGTATCTCGGGTTTAGAATTATAAGTTATATTCAGTTTTTTAGCAGTATCCCAAAATTTCTTATCCTTTTTCGAAGACATTGTGTTAAAAAATGCAATTTTTTCTCTAGCAATCGCGTGTTTGGTATAGTTGCGTAATTCTCTATAATATTGTAAGCGTGTTTCATTTTTATGTTTAATATAACGTCTATATGCTTTGTCCCGCAATTTCATTAAAAGTTGTATATTAGGTGTAATCCATGGTGTGTATTGCTTTTCAGTAACTCTTTTACGACAGACAGGAGCATGTTTATTAATTAAATTCTACATATAACAGTTAAACAGCATTAGTTTTGCATTAATATCTCTAGTGTAGTAGATATTGTGTTAATTCCATTATAATTTCTATATTCTAAAAATATCTCCTTTACATCAAGAGTTGAATCAAATACACCATAAAGCAAACAGTGATCAGATAAGGATTCTGAAATAGGTAAAATCTTCGTAACCATAGGACAAAAATTTTTATTTGTAATAATAACATCTAGAAGAGTGTTAGTTTGGCTATCAATACGAGTAGGTTCCAAAATATGTTGTTCAAGGTTAAATGACTGAAGTAAACTGACAAGTTTCAATGTAGAGTTACTAGGTTGCAGTAAATCAACATTAAAATCACCTGTCAGGATTACATGATCATAAAAGGGCACTGACAAATTTAGAATATCTTCGAAACAGTCAAAAAAGTCATGAATATCAGAGGAGGGAGGGCGGTAGATTGTGGCAAAAAATATTTGTTTCTTTTTGTGTTCAAACTTAATACCAATAATTTCACAAGCATTATTTGTGTTATTTAATTTTATTATTTGAAATTTTAAGTATTTTTTTATGTAGATTCCCACGCCCCCTCCTCTACCTCTCCGATCATTTCTTAATAATGTATAACCATTGATAACAAAAGCGCTAGAATCATGTTGTGCGGTTAACCAAGTTTCTGTTAATGCAAATACATGAAAATTGTACACGGACATATAATTAACCAGTTCGTCGAATCCTGTGTTTATTGATCGAACATTAAGGTGGCCTATGCATAAATGTTGCTTTGTAAGCACTTTTTGCCCACCCATATCCATAATATCATCCATGATCCTTAAGAAGCTCTAGGAAATCCAACTCACCCTCCGCCACACAAAATGGCACCCCCGCTCCATTACCATCTCCTTTTAAAGATTTAATTCTATACCCATGAACCCAGCAATATTAGCATAAATAACGGTTATTTTGACATGCCATTTTCTAGTAAGTTTCAAAAATCGACATCTTTACTTGGTTAAAATTCAGCAAGTCAAGCTGCTAGGTTTTATTCATTTTTATTTAAATATTTTTTCTGACACCTTAACTGGAATTCTCCAGTATGTCGGAGTTACTATGTTTTACTATTTTATTCTCAGTTGAGTTTTGATACGGTATCGATTGCAACACGCCGCGCGTACACGTTGATAATAGACTTTTTCGTGTTGCAATAGTTTTACGTTAGTTTAAATTATGGAACCGCGGTCTAGAAAAATACTACAAATATGTGTAGACAGGTAAGATAATAATAAAAAGTCAACTAGTTGTATTATTGTTTAGTTTTTTGGTTTATATTCTTATATCAAATAATTAAAAGTATGAATGTGAACAATAGCCATTCACTTACCTTTTTAAAAATAGGCGGTCATGGAAATCTAGTGACATTATGGCTGCACTGATTTTTGTACAAAAAATCCTTTACGCTTTGATGTATGTCGATTTACGGTTAACTTTTTTGTTAAATATAAATTCTGGTTAGGAATAAATTATCTTTCTGACTTACATTTTGAATATGTTCAAAGTAGTGCTGGCAACCGAAGACGGTTATTCGGATAGTCGGTTAACCGGTTTCGGATTATCCGCGGTTTACCCGATTTCTCGTTTAACCGATTAATCGATTAACCGGTTTCTCGGTTAATCGATTATTCGGTTATCTAGTTACATGGCACTGGGCCACCGGGTTCTCAAGTAATGGTAAAAAAGATAGTAAGTAAAGTAAAACCTGGGTATTTGGAATCGTAACATACCACATACCTACTGGACGGTGATTATATTTCGAAATGCTTTTATAGTGCGATTGAAAAATAATATCTACCTTTAATAGAATACCTTTATATTTATTTAAGTTTTAAAAAATTGTAATATTTTTTCTGCTCAGAATTTATATCGATTGTAATTTGTAATAAACAATATTTTTAATTTAATTATTATCTTGGGGTTTATTTCAATAACGACCAAAAACTGAAATAAATTTGGTTCACTAGAATTTAATGATTGTGCCCTAATCGGCAGGGAAACTGAACTAATGGAAATATGCTTAAGAACAAATTCTAAATTATGATTAGCATACGACTGTGTTAACCGGTTATCCGATTAACCGGTTATCCAATTAATCGGTTATCCGATTAACCGGTTATCCAATTAACCGGTTATCCGATTAACCGGTTATCCGGATACCCGGTTTTCACTATTATTCGAATACCCGGTTTTATCCGAAACCGGTTTTTAAGAAAACCGAATAACCGGTTTCAACTTTTCACGGTTTTTGCCAGCACTAGTTCAAAGGTTGTTGGGATATGCTTGGCATTTGGAGAGCGGGAGCGATTAAATTAACTGCAATATTTTCATAAACTTCTATGTTAGTGTCAAAATAAGGTTTTTGACACTTTCGTAAGCAGTTTTGCCACCTATTTTTTGTCGGTCATGATCGCCTATTTTGTAAAAGGAAGTAAACAAAAGTGAATGCTTATTACGTCACTTAATAGGATCAGAACAACCGCGGAGCGACAGCTTGGTCGGCTTCCTTGATAACACGGGCAAGTTTTTGCAAGTTGATTTAAAGGCATAGAAGAAAATACGCAACAACCAAACGATATTTTACCATTTTATGTATTTGTATTCTTAAATAATTTATTAATTTGTTAATCGTTGGTATTTGTTTTATTTTTAAAAGAAGAAAAGTTGTTTTATTTTGATATCTTTAAAAACAGAGAAGTTACAGATGATCAAAATTTGTCTTTGTTGTATATTTTAATGTCATTTTCTCACAAACAGTTGAAGATAGATATTATAGGGTATGGTTAATAAAATATACTTCAAATTTAATGTAGAAATAAAATATGCGAAAATATATAGGGCTTTCCATTAAAAAAAAAGTAGGTTAATATCTTGAAAATACGTTAGAATTTTGTTTTATTTTAAACAGAAAAAATTTGGTAAATTATTAGAAGACGTCACAGGTTAGTTTTTAAAGATTTTTTTTTTATTATTATGTTCTAAGATCGTCGAATTCTCTTGGAGATTTGCCTTCAGACGATGATCATCAAGTTTATTCCGACTTTGACGATAGTGATAAAGATCCAAACTATCATCACCAAAAAAAAGTTAAGACGGTTTTTTGTCAATTTTGACGAAAATAATCAAATAACTGAAAAACAGGTTTCCCGCATGATAAACCTGAGGTTTTAAACGAAATAAATGAAAGTAGTGAATTAGTATTATCCAACGAGGCTCAAGAACAGTATGGAAATGAACAAGACTTATTTGACGACTCAAACGATGAAAAAATAAATAAAATTTGTAAATCACTGCTTCAAGAAATTGTAGACAAGGTGGTAAAAGAAGTAAAAGGAAAAGGTAAAAAGAAGAAATTAGATAATAATGAAAAACATGCCTTGCTTTCTCCTTGTACTAATACATGTATGTGTTGTGTTATAGAGTGTTATCAAAAAATTGATCAAGCATCAAGAGATGAAATTTGAACAAAGTTTTGGAAATTAAATTTTTGCGGAAGAAGGCTCTTCTACATAATGCAAGGAAAAGTAAGGTGCAGAAGTCAGAAGACCATAAAATTTAAAAAAGTGTATTTGCGTTACCATTTGCCCCTCATTAGTAACGATCGTGAAAACAAAATAAAATTAAGCACAACAATGTTTTTGCACACTTTAGGTTTAATAACTGACGGCATGATTACAAGCCATTTCAATTCAAAAACAAAGGGTACTGACGGACTTGCCAAACTAGAAGATGAAAGGGGATTCATTTCAAAAGCATTTCTTAAAAGTAAAAAAAAAAAAGAAACAGAAAAACTAGTAACATCGCACATTCCATCCAGTTGTCTCACATTACAATTTGCTGCATTCACCTAATAGGAACTCTCCATAAAATTTTTGTGGACTGATTATTGTAGCATATTATATGATAAAATTTCATATGATCTGTATAGAAAAATATTTGAAAAACAAAATATTGGGTTTAGTCGCCCTTCGCAAGATGAATGTGACACTTGTTTAAAGTATGAAGGTTACCTATCAAATGAGAAAACGTGTTCTTCTGAAGATTGCGGAACTTGCCTCAAAATGGCACAGCACAAAACTAGATACACAAACGCCAGAAAGGACTATCAGTCTGATACGAATATAAATGACAATCAAAAGATATACAGTGTGGATATGCAGAAAATGCTTCTGCTTCCCAAGATATCCACAAAACAAACGTTTTTCATCTGAACGTAGGTGATACAAACTGTTAAGGTTAATTGCTTATAATTTCTATTTTAATTTTAGGCTCGTAGTCTTTAACGAAACATTTGCTGCCTTAAAACTGGACGAAAATATATGTGTTGTCTGGCATGAAGCTACGAGGGGAAGATCAGCGGCTGATGTAACTTCGGCATACTATAATCTAATCAAGAATAGTGACAGTCAACCTTTATATTTTGGGTGGACAATTGTTCTGCCCAAAACAAAAATTGGGCTCTTTATTGTTCATTTGTTTGTTTTGTAAATTCGGAGTGGGGTCCAAGTCAAATAACCTTAAAATACTTTGAGCCTGGGCATTTTTTTATGGCTGCAGACTCGGTGCATGGTAATATAAGTAGTGAAATGAAAAAATCAAATATTTATGACTTTGACCAGTTGGTGAATATAATCGACAAGTCATCTAAGAAGATCAGATGTCTTATTTTGAGCTTTTCAGATTTTTTTTCATTTCAAGATGGCTGCAAAGTACGAAAAAATAATAATGTTCCGTTGTTAGAATCAGTTAGAATTGTTCAATTTGGAAGAGGATATAGAAATTTATTTTACAACAAGTCATTCTCGGATGAAAATTCTGTTGAGGTTGATTTCTTAAAAAAAAAGTTTAACATTGATTTTCCCGAAAGGCCGTTTTCTGTACCTCTGGGAATAAATACTTCTAAAAAAGAAAAAATATTGAAGTCCTTATGGCCAGATGAGCGACGTAAACTGTTTTGGCAATTCTTGCCGACCAATGATAATGCACCAGATTTGTGTAACATTTCGGACCGTTGACTTCGCTCACAAATTAATATAAGTGTTAACTATTATGATAGATTACTCTAATATTATCCTTTAATAATACTATTTGTTCAATGTTCATTCTGTTTATAATGCTTAATAATAGTTTCACAATAAGGCATAATTTTGTACTTTTATGTTATTAAGTAAACATGCGATATTTTTGTTTCACAATCTCTTTGTACTTCTATGATTGTAAACTTACTTAAAATAAAGTATGTTGAGTTACCTAATTTAAATCTGCAGAAATTGATGCACTCTGAACGTGTAACTGTTTGGTGCGGCTTTTGAAGAATTCTTTTAGAAATGTTAGCTGGCCGTCTGGATTTTGCTATCTAACGCCCCTAGGTTATTTTTTGTAAGGATATATCAAAATTAAAGTATATGTGAACAAAGCTCAATCAAACAAAATATTATGTAAATGAAATTGAACACATTGTTCGCATCAGAAATATGCTTGTGATCAAAATTTTTGGCAAAAGAGCTGTGTCCTCTCAGACAAACCGCGGAGGCCATTATTTGTTTGATGATGTGTTTCACGTATAATTGTAAACCTATCCTATAATGTATTACTATAAAGAATTTATGTTTTTCACATTTACTTTTCATTCTGTTTAAAAATAACATTCGGAAACTTTTATCGGGACACCCTTTATAGTAGAGTGCCCAACGCAGCAAAAGCCTTCTATAAATGATTTTTGTGGGCACCTCGGGGTTACAAGCTGAAATGTTCACATAATGAGGGTTTTATTATATTAATTCAAAATCCGAACGTAGTCAAAAATTAGAACGGGCAAAAGGGCAGTATACCTAAAAATCGGGATTATTATATGAACGTGTAGGATATTAATTTATGAATGTTTTCATATAAAATTCATCTACATTTTTGTTCGAATTATATTTTTTATCATTACTTGAAATATGCAGATTACGTTGGCCCTTACTGATTGAAATATATTCATTTTTGTATTATTGTATTCACCTCGCATTCTCTCCGAAATGAAGGCTCAAATCAAAAAATTTCTTCTTGCAAAAAGTTTGCAGTAAGTATCTAGAATATATAGGTGCAAGAATAAAATTTTTTTCTCAAATGGTAATGGACAAATAGAATTAAATGTAAAAAAAGTAAATTTCTTCTAGCCGCGATCGTCGGATCTCGCGCAGCGCCAGTGGCCTAGCATCTCACTTTTCTTCATAGCTCCCTCTCTTTCTCGCCTATTGTACAATAGAATAAGTGGTTTTACACATTATGGATTAGAATACTAACGCCAAGTCCTAGGTGAGCGATTTACAGTCGACGCGAACGCGAAGCGCTGGCGATGCCGTACGAAAAGTTAATATAGTCGCACGGCCACTGATTCGCGTTCGCGTTCGCTGCAAATCGCTCACGTAAGACCGGGCGTTATAATAATAATAGCTATTATTACTTGAATAAAGTCAATGAAGACATTTTCGATTATACTGAAATTAATTTTTCCTATACGCTGGCTGCTAGGCAATAAAGCAGTAGAAAAAAAATCATATACTTAATGCAACTGATATTAAATAAAGGACTAGCTTTTATTCAAAATACAAAAACTCAAAATGTAAAAAAAATCTTTTTAATAACAAAATCTATTCATCTTCACTGCCTGTACCTGCTTCAGGAATAGACACAATGACTTCAATATTGCCAATAGTAATTTTTTTTTGCGCGATCCTATGCAACCTATTTAATTTCTTCTACGTGTACAAGCTTTGCTTCCAAACAATCTAATAAAAAATTACTTGATTAAGTTTTATTATGTCTCTATTTAATCTAATGATAATTTACCGTTTTTATATCCATATGCAATAAATACTTTTGAAGGAAATGCTGGAAGTGTTGATAAAATTGGGGATAATACTTGGATATCACCGCCTCCTCAAATTTCCATCCGCATTCTGTCACTTCTAAAGAAATGAAGCCCACCTTAGTTTGATAATGTGCTCTCAGACTGTGAAATTTTAAACTATTTTTGTAGGGGCTAGTTTTTTCAATTAGCGATGAAGAGGTCAATAGTGTCCTTAAAATATTAATAGACGAAATGTTTGGATTTGTTGAAAATAATTTTATGATAAATTTCTCTTTGTTATTGAACATGACATCTGAAAATTCCTGGACTCCAATACCGGCTAAATAATCGGAATAATTTAGATACATTTTCCAACATTTTATTTTTCCTAATCCTGAAAACTGGCTGGTTGTATGACAACCCGTTAGAGCATGAAATGCTGGTAATTTTTTTGCAAGTTTTTCCTCTAGGTTGATATCATGAACGGCCACATATCGCACCGAATTTCCTCTTCCACATTTTACTCAAATTCTCTAGAAGCATCTATTTTTAAAATGTACCAGAAGTACAAGTACATCATTAATGTCATTAGAGTCCATTATGCATGTCAAATACATACAATGTTTAGCAGAGAGTATATGCAACAAAATCCTAGTATCAGCTTCTTCGTGACTATAGAGGATAATAATTTGTTGTCAATTGGTTAGCAATTTGTTTTCTTATCAAAAATATTGGTAAATCCCTCATTATAGTTGTGAACTTTGACATTCGTTTTATGAGAGTGCTCTAATTTCGTTAACTTTTTTTTAATTAAAAACAGAGTGGATAACTAAATTCCACTGTTGTGGAGGTAAAAGTATTTATTGCATGTGGATGTAAAAATGTAAATTATTATTAGATTAAATAAGTACATAATAAAACTTAATCAAATAATTTTTTATTAGATTGTATGAAAGCTTTAAATCTTGTACACATAGAAGAAATTAAATAGGTTGCATAGGATCATGCAAAAAAATTACTGGAAGGCAATATTGAAGCCATTGTGTCTATTCCTGAAGAATGCACAGGCAGTGAAGATGAATAGATTTTGTTATTATAAAGAATTTTTTTACATTTTCAGTTTTTCTATTTTGAATAAAAGCTAGTCCTTTATTTAATATCAGTTGCATTAAATATACGATTTTTTTTCTACTGCTTTATTGCCTAGCAGCCAGCGTATAGGAAAATAAATTTCAGTGTAATCGAAAATGTCTTCATTGACTTTATTCAAATACTAATAGCTATTATTATTATTATTAGTATTCTAACCCTTAATGTGTAAAAACACTTACTGTACTGTACAATAGTTGAGAAAGAGAGGGAGCTATGAAGAAAAGTGAGATGCTAGACTACTGGGACAGCGCGAGATCCGACGATCGCGTCTAGAAGAAAATAACTTTTTTTACATTTAATTCTATTTGTCCATTACCATTTGAGAAAAAAAAATATTCTTGCACCTATATATGCACCTGTATATTCTAGATACTAAAGGCAAACTTTTTGCAAGAATACATTTTTTTAATTTGAGCCTTCATTTCGGAGAGAATGCGAGGCGAATACAAAAATGAATATATTTCAATCAGATTTTGTCCAGGTTCTAAGGGAGATATTTAAATTTTTTGATTTATTTTGCCGTAAGGGCCAACGTAATCTGCATATTTCAAGCAATGATAAAAAATATAATTAGAACAAAAATGTAGATGAATTTTATATGAAAACATTCGTAAAATAATATCCTACACGTTCATATAATAATCTCGATTTTTAGGTATACTGCCCTTTTGCCCGTTCTAATTTTTGACTACCTTCGGATTTTGAATTAATATAATAAAACCTTCATTCTGTGAAAATTTCAGATTGTAACCCCGAGGTACCCACACAAGGCAAAATAAGTAGCACCCTACTATTACTGTCACTTAGATTTTGTGACGCCGATGGATAGCTCTGCTATTACTGATTAATTGTAGCACAGGTCAGATCGTTAGGCGTATGTAATATAAAGAGTAATCGATAAAAAGTGTATATGCTTCCTCAGATAATTAATATGCGGTAACAAGTATTGAATATTCAACAAATAAAATTAATTTTCAGAATTTAGATTAGCTTAGTTATTATATCATGTGAAATTTCATGTAATAGTGAATTTGGGTTATTCAGGATTTAAAATTTTCAGAATGCATATTAGCTTAAACCAGCCATTAAAATATGGCGTGTAAATTATGTATTTTTTCTACAGGTACAAACCGTTTTTTTATTGTTTTATGCTGCTTTAACAGCGGGTTTAAAACATGAATTTTAATTTACTAAAAGAGCGGTGATCGTTATGATGTGGCGAATTGAGAGCTATTTGTACAAAAACACTTATTTTGCATGATAATTCTCCATACTTTTTTGCTTATCAACTATTGAACTAAATAGCATGGTTCGAGTTGCCAAAGGTTCTAATTAACATAACTGAAAGAATCTAGTGATTTATTTATGAAGTCAACCAAAATCGAATAGCTGGTAGTTAAACTATACTTTCGATCGAATTCTTAGTAGTGATTATATCCTTCATCGTAAAATGAACCAAACGGATAGCCCGATTTTCTGAATAAGTTTTGTTTTGATAAGTGATTATTGCACTAGACTTATTTAACAGCGAATAAACTGCGTCCTCCATATTGAATTTCGTTATTTTGATTGTAGCTGATACTTGCAATTTTCATTAACGGTTTAAAAAAAACATTATTTTCTAAATGGTTCGAATGATCTAATATTGATTTTTATTGCTAAAAACTCCGATTTTCTTTAAAATTTTTATTTTTTTATTTTGGTATGAGGTGACAGAAAATGTCAAATTTTGAAATATTTACATGTCGCCTGTGATAAGCGGGCCTAGTCAATCCATCATTGGGGTATGAAATCAAGGTGACAAAAACACAAATATCACAGCTTAGTACAATCAACTAGGACTCTCCGTTGGTGAGAACGGTTTGCGTCGATCCTTGCGCACGGCGCCATTATGGGGAAGATCACGGCAGTAGCGTCGGTGGCGGATTCGCTATGATCATTTCTTCCCTAGATTGTGAATCAATTGAACATGGGCGTAGTTAAAAGTTGTGAATATTGAATATCGATTTTATAAGTTGTGATATAATGAGTTTAACAAAGTGGGGACACGTTTGAGCTGCTAAATGCTGTAAAAGTAAAAAATATAATTGCGATAGAAGCTTCCTTCGGTTTCCTAGTGATAAAGACAGATAAACATCTAATCATAACTACGATATATGTATTATTTTCACGGCTTAGTCCAAATCTGTGATATGTTCTTGAGTTCAAATTTTAACTTGAATATTCTTAATGTACACACAAGGGTGGCTCGAATTCGAGTCTATGATCGTGGGGATTTTTTGATGATTTCGACCAATTTAATATTCGACATAGAATAATCTGCCAATTTTCGAACCTTATCGCCTCAATGTACGCCGATAATGGAATGATCAACATGCAGGTTTGTTGCCGGCAATATAAATCAATCGCCGGAATAGAGCAACTTGTTCGGACAGGCAATGTGGCATCACCTCAGTGTGCGAGACCACATTTGATCTGCAGTATCGTGTCAATAGGTGATAATATCGCGTATTGCTAGTTGCGTGTTGCTTATTGCCCGTTGCTCCAGTGTGCGACCCGCCTAAGCTGTGCAAATATCATGTGAAGCGTCGCCGTCGTTTTCAACGTTCTGAATGTGTTTTTGGTGCTTTGATCAAAATTAATCCGCGATTTAGTGATATTTGAAAAATATAAAATTAACATTAAATTTTTTTAACGGCTCTTATGCATTTAATTTAACTAATTCAGGAAATAATCTGGCCGTATACCACGTAAACTATGAATTTAATCGATTAAACTACGTTCAATATTTCTCGCATGATTCTTCTTTTTAACAAATAGTTTCATGCAAAATAATTTATAAATAAAAACCCTCGAACGCTTCGCAGTCTCGGGTTTTTATTAAATTATTTTACATTCAACATTTTCCAGAAAAATCATGCTCAAAATATTGAACGTAGTTTAATCGATTAAATTCATAGTTCTCGTGATATAATATATGAATATATAGTCAATTACGTTGAATACTTATTAATAATTATTCCATGCTCATTATTTTTATAATACTTACAATTTTCAAAGTTAAGCACGACCTGAGCAAGCACAAATGGCAATAAATGTCGAACTCACCTGAAAGAAAATAAAATATAAATAGATAGCCTTAAAATTTTTATTAAAATAACAGTGGAAGTTTTCGAGCTACTGCAATACATCCTACAATATAAAAGACAAGATGTGTGACATCATCGCTCATAGGTCTAGCAAAGGTACACATTATAATCGAGAAAAATCTATAAAACATTAATGCACATAATTAACATGGGGTGAGGAAATTGTTTTGCAGCTTTATTGAAATTTGTGTAGGCACGTTTATTTTGCAGAAGCTACACTTATTAAGCGAGTAAGGAGCCTAATTTTATTTATGTAAATAGTACATGTCGTAGATACCTACTACCTTCTAGTAGTTAACCATTTAGCTAGTTTTTACCCCCAGATTACAGCGGATAATTTTAGTAGGCAAGTAAACACCGGTAGTATAGTCTTTGGTACAGGCAACAATGGCGGACGCCAGGGTTTAGATGGTGAAGACGGGTCGTAATGGGATGTTTGAGTGCTACGTGGTTAAACTTTACGCCATGTATTAAAACAGAGTTTTATCCACAATACAGAAACAGAATTTTTGCTCCCGACGCGCGTTTTGCTAACCATGCTAGCATCATCAGGAGATGATTAAAACTAAAATTAAAATCTACCTAACTCTCCTTTATATTACTGTTTGCTTAATTAAGCGGAACTAAAAAGAACAAATCCTGGAATCCCACTAGTCACGCTAGATCAACCAATACAATGGACTATACGGAATAGGCCCTCTATCTCTATTTGAACTATTCTTACATTTAATAATTTCCATACTTTCATATGCGTCTAATAATCTACTATCAATTATATTATGTTTGGGTTAGTTTTAAATTTTTAATTGTTATTCTATGCTTGTTATCATAAGCATGCTCGGCAACACATGATTTTTCTGTTCTTCCATACTTTAAATGAGCGATTTGTGTAGATCTTCTAGTTTGCCCAATGTCCTTTGGACCACCTAATAATTTCTTAATGTTAAACTGAGTCTGGTATACTAATTTTAAACCTACTTGCTTAAAAACTTTTTGGAGTCCTCTAGTATACTGAGGCTTATACGGTATCGAAACATATTTTGTATTATCATCCTGTTTAACGAAAGAAGTGGAATCACGAACGGTATTTCTAAACAAATGCCTATTAATTAGTTTATTTATTAGGTTAGTATTGAAACCATTAACTTTCGCTATAATCCTAATTGTTTCCTTTTCATTATTAAATCTTTCTCTACTAAGAGGAAAGTTAACCATGCGGTGTACCTATCCAAAAATGTTAGTTGACCATTGTTCTCGACTTCATAAGTAAATTTAATGGTGGGAAAACGGTTGTTTAGTTTTGTTACAAAATTTTCAATATTAGCGGTTTTAGTGTCAAAAATCGCGAAAATGTCATCCACATACCTTTACCATACCCTTGGAAAATATTCGAACTCCTGGCTGATTTAATTTTCAAATTTGCTTATGAAAAGATTAGCTATGAACGGCGATAAAGATTTGTCCTTCAAGTTGTTGGTAATAGCTATTTCTATCGAGGAATCCAGGGGGTGGATCCGTAGGGAGCTGATTAACGACAGGCCCTGGGGAGTCGCCTACCTAGTTGAGGTGGACCCGCAAAGGTTGAGGCTTAGGAGAGCTGCGGCCTGGACGTCTGAGCTGGAGAAGGACGTCTCTGATGAAGCGATATTCCGCTGCCTTGAAGTCCGGAATGGTTTGGACTGCCGACTCTGGAGTCTGGAAGAGGACGATGGAGGAGAGGGACTCCAGGATTGTGATCCGCTGACATCATCGCGTCCAGGGTCTCTGTCCTGTTCTGCTTGGAGGTGCAGTTAAGGGTAACCTTGACCGCACCGGGTTAGAGACCTGAGGAGGGGCGAGCGGCTCCAAAAGGGGAGCTCTCCGGAGGAGGGCTCTGAGGGTGAGCTCGCCATGGACGTGGATGTAGGGGCCTTATGGTGGGATTGCCGCTGACCGCTCCTCAGTCAGAGGCTAGCGTAGCGGTGGGGCCTCCTCCGAAAGGCGTATTGGCATTGTTTACTATACTGCAACGCATGCATATCGTTTCAGCGCGGTAAAGAATAACTAAAAACCACGCTGTCTTTATGCAGGCAAAGATTACTGCGCGTCAGCACCTACGCGCTTCAGACATGGTAAGTTTTGTGTTACGGATGCGCCCGTGTTATTGAGGCATTGTTTACTGCGTTGTAGCGGCTACCACGCAAATTGCACCTTATCGACTTGTGAGTTTTGCAGTACTAGGTTATAAAAATGACATTTCCATATACTAGCACAAAAACTAGTTTATTACCTATACCATATAAAAACACAAAAAAATACAAACTATACCTACTTGGCAGTCTGGTCATGCTACAGTTTTATTTATTTTAGATAAAAATCCATCTTTGGACAATATAGGTAAACATTTACGAAGGTAGAATCCTAGTGTGGATTTCCATGCGATTTTGCATAAGGTCTATTAAGACCAGGATGCTGTATCTCAACTTTGTTAAAATAAAATCTTTTTTCTCGGTTTTAAGAATAACCGCTCCTATATCGGAAGAAAATTACACAGCGGCGTTTCAATTATTACGTGACAACTTACCAAAGAAAAGTTTTGGAGATTCTAAATTCCCAAAAATCTTTGTGACTAATGACTCCAGTGCCGAAAAAAACGCCATGAACAATGTTTTCCCTGAATCCCGTAGACTTTTATGCATTTTTCATGTTTGCCAAGCTATGTGGCGATGATTATGGGTTATCATCACTGTATTTTAAAAGATGATAGAAGACATATTATGTAATTATTTAGACGAATTCTGTATGCAAGTACTATTGAAGAGACTCGCGAGAGTTACGACAATATTTTAAAGGATACCATTTTTAAACAATATGATAATATTCAAGCACATATGGTGAATTAGTGAGATCGGAGGGAGGAGTTCTTTCTTAACACGAAGAA
The DNA here is from genome assembly GCA_016904865.1 of Pissodes strobi. Lineage (NCBI taxonomy): Eukaryota > Metazoa > Arthropoda > Insecta > Coleoptera > Curculionidae > Pissodes > Pissodes strobi. Next base: position 71,482 of record MU182075.1, read on the forward strand.
ATAATACGAACAATTATGTAGAAGCGTGCATTCGTATTTTAAAAGATATTGTTCTTCAAAAATGTAAAGCGTTCAGTGCCTGTGCCTTAGTCGATTTCATCGCCAAAGTTTTCGAGTCCTATCAAAAACGACATTTGCTATCATTTGCAAATTGTCGGAAATCTAAAAATGAAATACTGAATAGAAAAGTGTCCCATTCTGCCAAAGTTTCTCTTCCAAGAATCGACGAAAATAATTTTTTGGTTTCTTCGGAGACCGATGATCAAATGTTCTATACTGAATATAATATAATATAATAAGATATTGCGGTTTGCTACTGCATCTATAGACAGGGTGGAAGAAACTGTAAACCACCTTTATGCTATACAAAATTAATTTGGAATAACTTTCAGGAACTGCATGAAAGTAAACCTCGATGACAGGAAAGAATTAGCCGAATTAGGTCTAGGAGAAATCGTGTCTCCGGAATTTTATGATGATATGTCAACTGATCTGGAAACAAGAAGCGAATTGCCATCAATTAATACAGAACAAGTTAGGAAAGTTGGACAGCAGGATAATAATAATTGTACTTCCGAAATAATAAATACTGTTGATGATGTCAATAAATCAAATATATTGAAACAACATTCTGTAGCTGTAACAGAACTATCAGAACATTTTGAACGCATTAGTAAAATAGCGCCTAATAGCAAAACAGCTGATATGATTAATGCCACGAAAAAAATCAATAAAACGCTAAAGAAAATTATGACGCCCTCTGACTTACTCAACTTCGTTCATTTAAAAAAAAATAACTCACTAAAGAGGAATATTTTTGTTCAGCCAACATCAGTTAGCTGCAGAAAAATAAGATGTGGTTTGTCATGTGGAGCAAAACGCATTCAGGCTGGTAGGCCATCCAAGCAAGAGAGACCAACTGATCCTAAAAGGCAAAGATCCCTAAAGAACCATCCATATTGATCTTAATAGACCTAATGCAAAATCGCATGGAAATACACACTAAGATTCTAATTTCGTATATTTACACCTATATTATCTAATAATGGATTTTTTCTAAAATAATTAAGTAGGTATAGTCTGTTTTTTTCTTGTATTTTTATATGGTATAGGTAATAAACTAGTTTTTGTGTTAGTATATGGTAATATTACTTTTATAATCTAGTGCTGTAAAACTCACAAATCGGTAAGGTGTAATTTGCGTGGTAGCCGCAGCAACGCAGTAAACAATGCCTCGAGAACACGGGCGGATCCGTAACACAAAACTTACCACGTCGGAACGCGCGTCGGTGCTGAGGCGCAGTAAGCTTTGTCTGCATAAAGGCGGGGTGTTGTTTGGTCATTATATACCGCGCTGCAATGATATGTATGCGTTGCAGTATAGTAAACAATGCCAATATACCTCCGGGAGGTGCCACAGAGCAGGAGCTCCATCAGTCTGATGTAGCAAGCTTATTTCTGATCAAATTAAATATGAATTATCTGTGAGTAACCCTACTATGCCGAAACTATATTGTCTTCCCAAGATTCATAAGCCTGGGAAGGCAATGCATCCCATAGTCTCGGCAATAGGAACGCCAACTTATAATATATCCAAGTGGCTGGCAAACCAGTTTGAAAATTTACCTAAAACAACAGAATTTAGGAGTACTAAATTCATTAGACTTCATAAACAAAATTAAAGCTACGATTCTTTATGAAGGAGAAATTTTAATCTCGTTTGATGATAGCTCATTCTTCCCTAGTGTACCAATCCCATAGGCCTTGCAATGTCTTGGTGAATTACATGAGATTAATAGTTTTGATAATGAAATGAAACAAGAATATTTAACTTTAACGAAATCTTGCATGGATCAAAATTATTTTCAATATAAAAATAACTACTACCAACAACTTGAAGGCACGGCAATGGGCAACTGTTTATCGCCGTTCTTAGCTAATCTTTTCATGAGTTAATTTGCAAATGAAATCAGCCAGGAGTTTGAAAATTTTCCAAGGGTATGGTACAGGTATGTGAATGACGTTTTCGCGATTTTCGACACAAAAACCGCTAATATTTAAAATTTTGTAACAAAACTAAACAACCGTTTCCCAACCATTAAATTTACTTATGAAGTCGAGAATAATGGTCAACTACAATTTTTGGATACTTTAGTGATTAGGAACGATAATAACATACTAGAATTTAATATTTACAGAAAAAAATACTGCCACTAACGGATATATTCCTAATGACTACCTCCACTGCGACCAACATAAAATGACCAGCTTTCATTTTTTAGTACACCGTATGGTTAACTTTCCTCTTAGCAGAGAAAGATTTAATAATGAAAAGGAAACAATTAGGAATATAGCGAAAGTTAATGGATTTAATACTAACTTAATAAATAAACTAATTAATAGGCATTTGTTTAGAAAGACCGTTCGTGATCAGGATGAAAATACAAAATATGATTCGATACCGTATAATCCGCAGTATACTAGAGGACTCGAAAAAATTTTTAAGGAAGTAGGTGTAAAATTAGTATACCAATCTGTTTAAGATTAAGAGATTATCAGGTGGTCCAAAGGACAAAATTGAAATATTAGAATGAAGTGGCATATATTACGAAATTGGATGTATTGATTGTAACCAAAAATATGTTGGGCAAACTAGATCTATACAAACAAGGTTCATAGAACATATAGCTCATTTAAAGGATGGTGGAACAGAAAAATCAAGTGTTGCCCAGCATGCTTTTGATAATAATCATAGAATAACAATTACAAATTTTAAATTAATTCATAATATAACTGAGAGTATATTATTAGACGCATATGAAAGCATGGAAATTATTAAATGTAAGAATTGTTTAAATAGAGATATAGGGCCTATTCCGTACAGTCCATTGTATTGGTTGATCGAGCGTGGACTAGTAGAATTCCAGGATTGGTTCTTTTTAGTTCCGCGTGATTAAGGAAACAGTAGTATAAAAGAGAGTTAGGTAGATTTTAATTTTAGTTTTAATCATCTCCTGATGATGCTAACATGGTTAGCGAAACGCGCGTCGAGTGCAAGAATTCTGTTTCGGTATCGTGGATAAAATTCTGTTTTAGTGCATGTTGCCGACGGTTCCAAACCCCAACGTAGTTTGTGCCATGTCCTGATACCAGATATTTAACGAAATTTGATCAATAACCACTAATATTTCTGCTCCCCGCTGTAACCTTCTGAAACACAAACTAAAACGGTGATCAAGAGGAAACATTTTACGGAACATCAATAATTAACAGGTCAAACTAATAATTTTACCAATATTACTTAAATAATATACCTTAAGACGTGAAACGGATCCCGTGTGTATGTTAAGGCTCTCAAGATTGAAATCCCCAACATGGGTGCAGGTGGTCGAATCTACATATTTCCATTTAATTTGTAATCATTCATCAGACGAAATACAATTATCATTATGAAAAATCGGTACGGAACCTCAACAATTAACAGGTCAAACTAATAATTGTACCAATATTACTTAAACAATATACCTTACGACGTGAGACGGGGTTCGTGTGAGGCTCTCAAAATTGAAATTCCCAACATGGGTGCAGATGGCCGAATCTACATATTTCCATTTCATTTGGACGCCCTGGAACTAAACAACTATCCAAAAAATGAATACATACATGATTTAAAAATAGAATCCACAAATTTTATAATAGTATAGAGAGTAACCATAACCAACAAAATAAAATAACTAAATATTTATCTCAACTAAATTAATTTTGCTTCATAAGCAAGAACCTTCAAAAAATGTCATTTAAAAATAATATATATTTTTTTGTAAACACAGTACTTACTTAGAAATTTTGATTAGCAAACCACACGTCTCTTAATCCGCTTGAATTGTCTAGTAGTTTACTTGAACTTCTAGCATTCAATACAATAAAGCTCACCTCTCATTTAAATTATTTATGAGATTAAAATTACCTCCAATAATAAGTTATTCATTGAATATTAGATAGATTTAACAGTAATTGGATTTTAATTTCGTTACATCAATATGACGGAACTGTCCCCTTACATAAGTGAATACGGACATTTTGCTTTTAATATTGCCTTTGCTAATGACTTAAATGATGGTAAGTACTTGTTATGTTCTTATTTTGGGTGCAAATTGATTGTGTATTAGATATTGGCCCTTGCATCTATGTGGCAATTTCCATGGCTATTCATTCATTTCCGCCCGCTGTTCATATTTTAAAAATACCTCAAATTTGCGAGATTTTGTTGTTAATGTTTATAGAGTTCTTAAGCTGCCGAGTGATGATAACGCTCTCCAGCTAGTTATTTTTTACTGTATAATAGACTTTAAATTTCGTTCTTCAAAACAATATTATTTAATTTTAACAGTTCGATAAACAATGCAATCTAAAGCAGTGCACATTTGTCGTGTTAATTTGTTTGAAACAACTCCCCGATTCTATTTACCTAACAAAGTAAGTTTTTTCTAAAAGGTCAACTTTTGAGTCTTTTAGGTTCCTGGATTAGGAAAACGTTTCCACTGTAGTGGTGCTTTTAGATTTACAATGCTACATTATTTTAATATTATTTTTACTGTATTTTGGGAATGAAATATATAATAAGCGGATTAAAGAATATCTAATGCCAATTTCCATACCAGATGCATATAAAGCTTTTAAATTATATTTCGTTGAAATTCTAAGTCTTACTGTTGTTAAGTGGTGAAAAACATGTGAATTTTTCTCTTCAATAAAAAACAGGATAAGTGAATTTCTGATTGAGTTTTTGAATTAAATAACATGTCACTGATGCATTTTAGAAGAAAAAGGGAATCAAATAAAAAAAATGGTTTATTTCATAACAAGTGTTGAAAGTACCAGTTTTCAAACGAGAAACTATTTAGCAGGAGGCAGGAGGCGTTAGCAGAGTGAGGAAATCATCCGAATTTTCAAACGTACTTTCATACGACTTGGGCCATGGTATAATTAAGGACGTGGCACGTCATCTGTCAAATGTCATCTGTAAAATGTCATTTGTCAAATGTCAAATGTCACCTGTCAAATGTCCCTTGTCATTATCGTCCACGTGGGCTATGGTATTTTTAAGGGCGTGGCACGTCGCATGCCATCTATCAAATCTCACTTGTTATTATCGTCCACGTGGGCTACTCCATTTTACAGGTTATGTTATCTGTCATCTGTCAACCGCCATTTTCATTACGTCAAATGTCATCTGTCAAATGCCATCTGCCAACCGCCATTTTTATTACGTCATCTATCAAATGTCACTTGTCATTATTTTCCACTTGGGGTATATCATTTAAAAGGTTTTGTGTTGAGCAAGAGAAAAGGATCACAACACTGCATGATTTTACACCTAGAGCCAGGTCTGGAGAAGCGGTCAAGAGTAGACCTGACTGCTGGTTAAAATGGGGTTTGCGAAATTAACGCTTCGCGTGATTGGCCTTTTGATACAAGTCTTAACCAGTTGGATACGGCCACTTGAGCTATATCATTTTAAAGCTGTTGGGCAAATCAATATAATCTTTAAAAATCTCTAGTGCATTTATTATCAAAAATTAAGCAAATCCAATATATGTACTATGCAGGAGGGTCTGGGATTTCAGAAGTCGTTGAATTGATGGTGGTCGTAGTAATAGTAGTAGTGGTCTCACTCTTGCAATATACATAAAATATTTGATAAAAAAATTGCTGCTAGTATTTCGAAACCTGAACTTGGCCAAGCCATGGCTGTAGATATAATGACTCGAATGATACTTTGGCAGATTTTTTTATACAGAAAGAACAAGTGCCATATAATGTCGACGGGCAATCAACTTGAGTTTTCCGATCAGGTCGGTTATAATGAATGAAACATGGCAATTTAATTTGCAAATCAAAGTTTCGTCTAGATTCAACAGGAAGTTTTCCACAAATACGAAAAAGGGAATAACTGTCAACATATTTCAAAAATAACTCTAGAGGTACTGATTTTAAATCTTCGGTGTTATAATCTTTTCTATTTTCAACACCTGATAAAAAGTCTGATGAATGACTTGCCATCGCGAAAAGCTAGTCTATACCAACGAACATTAATTAATGTTCGCTGTCTATACTAAGAAATAAAACATAAACATCATCAACATTTTTTTGTGGATCAATATAAATATATATTCTAACATATAAATAGAAAAGTTATTATTTAAATTACAACTTTTTGATTACATCTACGCATAGTTTAATGTATCATCATAAAAACTCCTTAAATCGAATTCCTGAAATAATTTTAACTTAAAATTTATCACTTCATAAATATTTAAAATATATTTCAAGTCATCAAAGTTTCTGAACTTTTCACTCTAGTCACTACTTCGTTTAATATCTTAAAAGCACCCATAGAAAAGGTTGAAGCGCTACAACCACTATATTCGAATGTATAATTTTTATCACCGGATTCCTCAACAACGCTCTGACAGCAAGTAACAGCGAACATCTAATCAGGTTCGGTACTGAATTTAGATATTTGTTCTTTGGGATGATTTAATACTTTGTTAGTTGTCCTAACACATGACAGCAAACCTAGAGCTATACTAATTCCAGAAACAATGTTCAAGTTTTCGGCGAGATAATGAACCTCTGCTAGAAATTTCTTTCTTGATTTTGCATTACTTCTCATTATCATACTGCCTAAATACGTCCAATATGGCGATGAGCAGGATGAGTTTGTCCCCTCGTCATCCATCAGATCTTCGAAACTCGAAATAGAACTATAACTTGACATGGTTTCTACTTGTACTCAACTGGAAAAAATTTCATTAAAAATTGAGCTTATATAAGCAAATTTACCAGCACATCATATATTATAGCCGTTTACACTTGTTTATACTTGTTTATATTTAATTCTAAAACAGGAGCTTAGATAAAGACCAACTACTATTTCTCTCCTTAAATTCACCCGACTTGGCGGATAAAACTTGTTGGAATTTATTAAATAATATTTCTAGACCTGTCTTTGCAGAAACAATAATGTAAAGTGAATTAAACAATTTATATCTTGTGTTTTTTGAGAAGCAAATAGATATAAACCATACAATTCTATATTAATTTTAATACAAATATGTTTCAAGAGACTGTTTTCGATCAAGTGAATAAGTTTTGGATTAAATTCTTTCAAATATAACTTAACATTTACAGGATGCAATTTTGTTGAAAGTCTATAAATAATTATTCTATTTTTGAATGCAGTTTTTACAATTCAACTCCTGCTTCTATTTCGCTACAACATATATCTTTATGTTTATGGCTAAACCTGTGCATTTCACATTTTCACCGAAATCTTCACAGAACAATGTCAATGTTAGGACTAGTACAAAGTTCTAGAATATTAATATTTATATAATTTATCACGTAACATATTTGGCTTTATCAATCCAATTATTATAAGATTTATTAAAACCCAATCATTTTTCAAGGATTTATAGGGTACAATTTGTAAAATTTGTTCTATTAAGAAAACATCAGGCTGTTTAGTTTTGAGTAATTCTTTTTCATAAAACATACACTTATAGGATGACCTTGAAATTCTTCGAATATATAATAATATGTAGTAGGATTTGAGATTTTTACTTGAGATATTTCAAACAACTCAGTAGCCCATTTCGGTGTATACCATTTTCGGAAAACATGTTAGCCACTTATGGTCCCATCTAATGTGAATAGTATAAATAATTTTTCATTTATGGGTCGAGTTACTGCCGCTGCAATAGATGCTTTTAAAACACTAAACGTGCTATAGTGATGTATCATATATTGTTTCATTAAATTTTGAAATAGGGCTTTTTAGTATTCTTTTATTTGATAACTATATAATACCCCAAACCAATGATTATCCTCAGTATAAGATGAGAGCTAACCGAGAACACATCTTCGAGCTGTCTGTCTGTCTAAAAAGCAGTCTTAGCTGTATCAGACCTGTCTAAAGCCGTATCAGACCTGTCTAAAGGTTTCGTTGATTATTTTTTCTTAATTTAGTAAGTTATTAGTTATAGCATTTACGTTCGATTCTAATTCTGTTGGCGTTGCTTGCCAATTCGTTATATTCAAATCAAAGATGAAACTACTTTTCCGATGACGCTGAACGACAGATTACTTTCAAATTAATATTTATCAAAAAGTTAAACTACAATCAGATGTCTACCATTTAGGTCGGTCCACACCAGTTCTCGTAATAGCTGAATCAGCACCGTCTGCAATCCACCAGGCTTAGCTCGTCTCGGGGTGGTTGGTTCGAACTTATATTTTCCCACTATCAAGTTCCGAATTGTTGTACCTGAATATGGAATTGAATCAAAATAAGTAATAGTTCAACGCGCGCCCTATCGATGTTTATTCGGACACAATAAAAAAAAAACTTGGAAATAAAAGAAACTAAGTTCAAATTCAAATATCAAATTAAGTAAATAATTACCTGACGAAGTCTACGCTACATGTTCGGTTACCATTCATAATCTACATTCTCAAATACACACTGCCTGTGAGGCCAATACTTTATTTTAAAATAGAAAAATATAGCAAGCTCCTCTAGTCTATTAAGTAAATTTCCTATTTACAGATATTGACTACTAGACACACCCTCTTGTCAACCTGATAGCCTAAATCGAAAGTTTGAAAGGTGTCAAGCGAAAAGGTTATAAACAATATAGAAAATTCCAACCTCTTGTCATTCTGTCAGTCTAATTTAAAATTTGAGAGGTGTCAAATAAAAGGTTATAAAATTTTGAAAGGTTACTTCTTCGAAACGCTCTGCTGCAACCTGCAACCTAGACGGTGATAGAAATGCCGAATTTATCACATAGACTATACCTACTAAGTTAGTTTAACTCGGTTAGTATAGCTTTTCCAAATGCCCGAGTTACAAGTTTCAACCAGAGAACGTATTCCTCAAAAAGCAATGTTAGGATCTTGGGTCAAAGCTAAATTAAAGTAAAAAGGTAATCAAATGAATAAACTTCCTCGGATATAATATGTACTAGAGATTATCCATAAATCTAGCACCCGTAAAAAGTAAGTAATGTTTCTATGCTAGCGTAGTAACATTCACAAAAGATATTTTATATATATACTCTAATGGTTTATGATGTGTGCTATTACTTACTAAAGAAAATATTAAAGCGTTTTATGAAAATGTTTGAATGCTACGTTATGTTTAAATTTAAACGTCTCTGCAAAGTAGTAAATATTTCTGGCACAATAGTGCTATCTAAATTTGATAGTATATATAATATTAGACTTAACTGGACTAACGAACTCCTGTAAGTTATATCGGAGAATTGGCCATCATCCTTCTCTGTAAGTCAAACAGTCCAGATTAACCAGGTTCCAGGAAATAGTGGCTCTTCCTACCCTACAGGAAAACAGCCATAGAACCCCGCAACAAAGTGCCGCCGGAAATTCCGCTGTAGAATTCAGCTAAAAAAAGCAGCTCCAAAAAAGCAGCTCCAAAAAAACCCTAAAAGCGTAACTTAATCCATAACAACATAACATGAAATTTACAAAAATGACAAAACTCGGCCCCAAAAATCTACTTGAAATTCTACGTTCAAAACAACATAAAACAGCTTACCCATAACTAGGGGTTTACCAAAACCTTCCTGGGTATCTTGAAAGGATCAACGGCCTATATTGCCTTTACGGCGGTTGCTAGAACTTTCTTCTCACGCAACTGACCTTCCCTCGAGAGTCTCAAACGACTTCCAGTCTATTTCATTTATGAAATAAAATCCTACGCGAGGACTACCTCTCAACCCAAGGGATTTACTTTGGCTAATGAATAAACAAAAGCCTTTTTAAAATCAACAACAACAGTTTTCTTGTTTTCTCTCCTGGATTAAATAGCAGAAACAAATCTGTAAACACGTCAAAACTATCGGTTGACATTCAACTAAAAAATCCTTAAATGTCAATTAAAATACTGCTTGTCAGAAACTAGGCAGGTACGAACTTATCGATAAAAGACAATAGAGATGATTGACCAATCGATAATCCTTCCTAAAATGAACTTTATAAATAGGAGAATTTCCACCCGTAACAAGCATGTTAATCGTATTTCTAAATTACAAACAAAAGTACCTCTATTTCTACTATAGATTCTCAGAGATTTGTACCGCTTATTCACGACTGCCATAGCACGCTTGTGTATCACAGAAAGTTATAACCTACTCAAGCTACCAGCGCATACTTCACACTTTTTCCAGCCACTTGACTTGGCTGTATTCAAATCCTTTAAAACTAATTGAGATGCAATACTCGTGGCTTGTCATATTTAAAACGCTTGAATAAAACTCACCAAAAATAAGTTTTCATATATGATAAGAGATGTTTGGAAAGAGTTAAAACAAGGTACAATTCAATTCGTTTTAAAAAGCGGGTCTATATTCTTTCAATGCTGGATGTACAAGAAAAATTCCATCCTGATGACTGAAAGCGATAGAAATCTTTCAAGGCTAAAAGATGACAGATTTTCTAAATCAAAACTGTCCATTGGGCGAGGAGAATTTAAGCAATTCTTCTATTGAAGCTAATTCCTGGGTTTTGCCGAAATACTGTTCGAAAAAGATTTTTAAATAATATGTAGGACAACATATAGAAACGTCATTGAATGATGAGTACCTGGTAAAATGTTTAAAACATGAGCATACAGTGCTCAGTTTTTTTGGCTCTAGCAACCAGAAGATCATGTAACACCAGAACCTCTAAAGAATCATCTAGGTTAACCTTTAACTTTCGATACTGCATATAAACTTGTGCTAAAAATGATGGTGTTGTGGTTTTTTAAGTATGACTAGGAATTAGATTTTATTTTCAAGTAATTCAATCATATATTTAGTTATTATGGGAACTGTCCTTTATGTTTTGTTTTGTTGCACATGTTTTATGATAACCACTGAAATATTACCTTTAAATTAATACCATTATTTGCATACAGACTAGTTTTTTCCCGGGAAAAGAATGGAATTAGAAATAACCCCGTATTGGGATAAATGGATATTCTATTCTATTTTGGACTCATGTTCGATCGTACCGCATCAATCGGTATAAGATCGGGCACTGACTATATATTATTATTTTTGTTATTTCAATAAAACGTTTGACCATATATCTGATCTTGTAGATGAAGAGAACATACTTTGAAAGTATAGTATGCTTATTATTTTAATTTTATTCCTAATTTTCATTTTACAATTGTACGAAAAAATTCATGTTTAGATTTTTTGGTACGTTCTTATCCCGATGCACCTTAATTCAAAATTTGTCAGAAAACAACAGCTGGGAACTGCTCCGCCAGCCCCTAAAATTAATAAGATAATTATCCAAAACTTTCCCCATTTATGCATTCTTCTACCTCGTATAATTTCCATAATACTAATTTGCTATTAACTGTTTTTGAATGTTTTAACACAAGCTAATCAATGTTTCGTACGATTGTAAAAAAATATTCCAGATCATTCAAACTCACTGTGTTTTTGACTACATTCTTACACTACAGTTTTTTGTCATATGAGGCAGCGAATTTACGGCGCGGCGCTGCCTAAAATGTTTACCAAAAATAGAACAGTAGCGTAGCTCCGAAATTAAGCAACCGCTAAATTTTTGATTATTTAGCGCATGTAAAAAAATATTATATTATCATGCGCTATTTCCCCTCTGAGTTTGTTATATATTTACTTTGAGCCAAATGTCAGGAGGGTCAAACCCTTGTGTAGCAGATAAAATGATTTCCCTGTAAAGGACAACAAAACTCGTAAAATTATATATGCACGAAGTCAAATTTCAATTTGAAATCCTGTTTAAATATTTATAGTGAATCCCATGTTGTGCATTGGGAAGCAGAAGCTAATTACGAATGGAAGAGGAGACATTTTGACACTCGGCAAAATCTAAATTAGTATCAATGATGACTGACAAGAAGAGGGCAAGAAATGGATGTTTATAAAATGCCAAGTCGCAAATTATTCAATTTCTTGAACTAGGAGATTAAACTGATAAAATTAGACAGCTATAAATTACTCCTAGATTTACGCGTTTAACGCTAAATAGCCATACCCTCTAATCGGAGATTATTTGAGAATGATGAACCATTGAGATTAAGAGTGTTAATTATATAAAAGTAGACTTCAAATTAATCGTAGTTACAACTGTTGTGATCAAGTTGATAGTATGCAGCAAGGTCGTAAAGTGACGAATAAATTTAATACTTTAAAAACGGCTAAATTTCCGCACTGATTTGAGTGCGGTAAGTAATACTTTACCGCACTAGTGCTGTAAGTAATTGCCTACTATAAAAACAAATTTTAATATTATTCAAGTGTATTTTTTATTTAAAAAAACTCTATTAAACATGATATTTATAACAAATACTTACATGTAGATAAATATTGTTGTGGAGGATTCATTTTTACCTTGTAATTGATTGCCTTTTGCTCCACAAATGATTACAATTTTTTTGAATTTGTAATAGAGCCTCTTCGCTCCGGCCCCAGGACGTAAACTGCACAAGTGCTAGCTTAGTGACCCTAATGAAGTTCTTAAATATCGACGTTTCGATAAACAAGTCTGCTATCGTTGTCAAGAAAAAGGAACTAAAAATGAAAGTGGTTAGCAAATACAATAAAACATTAAAAAGCTCTTGCAGATTGTCAATCTTTGAACTGACTTTGACAAGATGACAATTACAATGCCATATCTAATTACCACTGCAACTGGTCTTTAGTGTGATATTTAGATGTTATTTGGTAAATTAATTTGTTTTTGAAGTTTTATATACCTATCTATAATTTGGTATTATTCGCTTATGAAGAATTTAATGTTTTTTGTTGACAGGGTTAGTTGTCCCTTATCAACTTCAGTTTTTAGCAAAGGTAACCAAGTGCTAATAAAACTAACTGAAGTTGAAGCAACACATTCATCTTTATTTAATACAATTAAATAAAAAAAAATTAATTTCATTTTACGTTTTTTAGATGAAGGTTCCTTTGCTAAAATACTTGAAGCGTTCCATTGTATTATGTGATTGTTATCAAATGCATGTTGACAAATATGTGATTTGTGGAATTGTGCATTTCTAATATAAGTTTGGTGTTCTTTTATACGTTTTGATAATGGTCTACAGGTCTCACCTATATAAAATTTATTACATTCACATGGTATTTTATAGATAACATTTTTAGTAGTTTCATTTTCATTAAGTGGTTTTGTAATTGTTAGTTTTGATCTAAGGGTGTTTTCTGTTTTGAAAATGGTACGAATGTTAAATTTATTACCTATTCGTTTTATTTTGTCTGATAAACCAGGAATATAAGGAATAAAGAGGTTCGTAATAGGTCTATTTTGATTTTTTGTCTGTTATTTGGTTGTTCAAATTCCATGAAGCATTTTTGAATGAAACAATAGGATAGTTATTATTAATTAAAACATTGCTCAAAAATTCTTTTTCTGTGTTGAAATTTTGATTATTATAACTTATTTTCATTCGATCATATAGACTATTTACAACCCCCCTTTTTGACCATTATTGGGTGATTTGAATTAAAATTTAAATATCTGTTTGTATGTGTAGGTTTTCTGTATATTTTTGTTTCATTTCAACCTATTCAAGTCTTTTTTTATAAGAATGTCAAGATATGAAAGTTGTTCATTAATTTCTTTTCTATAGTAAAATTTTATAGTGAATTTGATTGTGGGTTCTTTGGTGTTAATATGATTTAGAAAATCGTTAAGAAAATGTTCGTTATATGGATAAATTGAGAAAATGTCATCTATATAACGCCACCAAATTAAAGGTTTATATTGATAATAATAATATTACTTAATAAAGGTGATAAAGGCGAACCCATATCCATACCATTGTTTTGTTCATAGTAATTGGTATTGCATTGAAAATATGTAGTTTTTACGCAAAAAGTAAGTAATTCGAGTATTGTGACAATATTAAGTTTTGTACGTTCACCAAGGTTAGTATCATTTGCTAATTTATTTCTTACAATATTTAAAGTTTTATCAACAGGTACGTTGGTAAATAGACTAACAACATCAAAACTCACCAGAGTATCGTTAGGATTTAAATAAATTTGTGATAGTTTCTCTAAAAAATGTTGTGAGTTTCTTATATATGAGTTAGTGTTGTTAGCAAGTGGATTAAGAATGTTAAGTAGATATTTAGCAATAGGGTGTGTTGGCGATTTTATACAGCTGACTATTGGACGTAGAGGAATATTTAGTTTATGTATTTTTGTTACTCCATGAAAATGAGGTGTTTTACTATAATGTGGTGTCAGTTTAAATCTTTCTATGTCATTAAATTGATTTTTGTGTTTTTTTAACATATTGTATATCTGTCTCAATACGTTCTGTTGGATCATTATTTAGTATTGAGTAATCACCGTCATTTAAAAGAGACATTATCTTTTCATCGTAAGTAATGCAATTCAGTATTACAGTTGATATACCTGGTAGAATTTTGATAGTGTTATCTCTTTTTAATGATTGTAATGCTCTTTGTTCTGTGTATGTTAAGTTTTGTTTCATTTTAAATGGTTTTTCTAGTGTTATTTTAGTTATAATTCTAAATTTGTCTTTATGTTTTTCTGGTAACTTTCCTGTTGTTTCTTCAATTGCTGAAATAATATCAAACTTAGGAACGATTTTAGGTGTAACTGAGTAATTTAAACCTTTAGAAAGAACAAGTTAATCAACATCGGATAATACTCTATCAGACAAATTGATTACAGTTTTTTCAATAAAGTCGTTATTTTTGGCAATAGAAATTTCTTTGTTTAATTTTTCTTGAATGAGATTATTAAATTTATTTATATGAATACGTTTTTGTTTATCAAAATTTATTATATGGCATTGTAATTGTCATCTTGTCAAAGTCAGTTCAAAGATTGACAATCTGCAAGAGCTTTTTACTGTTTTATTGTATTTGCTAACCACTTTAATTTTTAGTTCCTTTTTCTTGACAACGATAGCAGACTTGTTTATCAAAACGTCGATATTTAAGAATTTTATTAGGGTCACTGAGCTAGCACTTGCGCAGTTTACATCCTGTGGTCGCCCGGAGAGAAGAGGCTCTATTACAAATTCAAAAAAATTGTAATCATTTGTGGAGCAAAAAGCAATCAATTACAAGGCAAAAATACTTACATATTTAAATTTCTATACTAATCCAAACTTATAAATAAAATAATTAAGAAATATTAATATTAATTGTAGAATTTGTAACATTTCCAAACGATATCGATGAAGGAAGTGTTTTACTATCCGATGAGACACAAGAATTGAAAGTTACAAATTTACTAAAACATGAAGTTCTCTCTGCATATTCTTCTACACCATTTATTTGCTTTGCAATTTGTATTTTATTTTGCACCGAATTTTCAATATAGCCCTCCGCAACACTGGAAAACTTCCATCCACCATGTCTTTTTAAACTTATGATATCCCCGCCAGCATCTACTAATAATGTAGCTGACGTCCTTCGATAAAAATATCCCGTATATTCTTTGGGACTGGACAACTTATATGATGCAATTTGAGAAGGTATTTTTCCAAAAGTATTTATACTCAGTGGTGGGATAGTGCATCTTCCTTTTTTATATACAATAAATAACCGTTTATGGGCAGTATTTTCGTGTCTAAGGGCTCTATACTTCTTGAAAATTGAAACATTATTAATTTCTGATTAAAACCCTTCCGCGTAAACCACGAACTGTCGATCTACATGTGTCTTTGTATCCAGGACAGTTACAACGAGGTGGGATTCAAATTCCTTAATATCTTCAATTTTCATTTTACATAACTCCACTCGGCGACATGCCCCAGCGATGGCCACAATGAGTACCACCTGAAACAAGCAAATAGGTTGTTATTTAAAAGTAGATTAAAAAAAAATCGCAATTAAGTTCCTTAATTAATAAAAACTCCTGATCTGGTGCCGTAACAAGGAATTTTACAACCTTATTCTTGGAGAATGCCTTTCATTTCTTGGCTTTGTATCCCACACACTTCCTTTTTAAATATGCCATCAGTTTTACATACCTGCTTATATTGACATTATTTTTGGTACTTAAAGTAGATCTGAGCATTGAATAATAACTCCATAAAGAGGATGATTTACTGTCCTTAAATGTATCCACAAAATAGGCAAGCATCACATCTTCACTAATTGTTTTAAATTTCTTTGATGAACACCAGCCCACGAAGAGCCCATATTCCTTCTCATACCTATGTCGTGATTTATCCGGCAATAAATTAAGAGTAGAAGCTTTAGCAATGTCCAGAATTTCTTTCGGAATTTCATCAGCACTGCTGCTACTGACTTCCATTGAAGGGACGTGAAACACACTTTCACGAAATTGTTACAAAAATAATTATCGTTTATTCCGTTGTCAAGTTTTACATGTGTCATATAAAAATCAACTATTAAATTTCTATAATTTATTTCCCTAGAAACCTGATATTAATGCATTGTTGATAACGACTTACGAGGCACCTACGGGTAAATTAAAACGGTGCTATTTTAGTTTTTAATATTGGTGCCCTAAAACACGCTTGTAGATATAATATCGTACAATAAATACACTTACGGTAGGTGTCTTTACCGCATTTGCGTGATTTACCAAACCCGCCCGCTCGTTTCTTAAACATCACGCACATGCGGTAAAGACGTACCTACCGTACTTGTAATATACTATTACCTAAATTTAATTCTCCATAAAATTAGCCTTTTTTTAAACATTGAACTTACTCTTTATTTTACGACCTCACTACATAAAAGTGGTAAATAACTTACTGATGTTAATATTTGTCTAATTTATTTTCAAGCACCTACCAGTCGTACTACTATTATTACTGTAGAATTACAGTTTAAAAGGTACCGGAACGGTCTAATATTTCAAAACGGCTGCAGATAGAAGAACGAAATTTGCTACATAAAGATTATTATTTGAGCTCGATTTATAAATGACAGTACCAATGTTACCAAATTACCGTTTTTAGTTATTGTATGTAACTTTTTTTAATTAAACTCCATTTTATTTCTATCGCAATATGCTGTCTCTGTCTCCGTCCGACCGATAGAGCCTACCAAAGCTTTCTTATAATACTAACTACCACTTTTGATTCATTACAGATCGACCACCCCAATTCAGATATAATCGTTCTGGGAGATTTTAATGTCCATAACACCAGCTGGCTCAAACATCACAGCAAGACCGACAACGAAGGTAGATTAGCTGAATCATTTGCCATCAGATGCGGGTGTAATCAACTTGTAGACGAACCAACTCGGATCTCAGAGGGAGGCGAATTTGCCGCCCTCCAGGATATTTTTCTAACCACAAATCCCGACCAGTACACAGTACAGTTTAACTGCCAGTAGGTACTTCCGACCACAAACTTATTACAACGGTTTGTGAACTGCCACTCTTACAAAAGGATTCACCATTGCCTCGTAAAATCTGGCATTACAATTATGCAAACTGGGAGGTCTAACAGAGCTCTACCTAGGTCTTCCTTGGCTCGACGCGCAGTGCGGACACCTGTGAACAAAAATCGAAAAAGGAATTGCGAATTTTAAATGCTTTAATACTGCAAAAGTATATATAAAAGTCCTGTTTATCTAAAATCATAAGCCGTTTTTTAGTCGTACCTTCGAACAAGAACAAAATAACTAATTTAAATCGTAATTTTATAATACCAACGAAAAAAACGTATAAAATGCCTATCAGAAAACTAATTTTACTGGTTCTGCATTTTATTTTATACATATATATTTTAAAGTATTATAGTGGTATAAACTTGCCTTATTTGTTTGAATAAAATTTTGCGAATTCAAATTGAACTTGTTAAATAAATTATTTAAAACTGCAGTGCTGTCAAAAAAAATCTAATTTTCACTAAGGTTTAAAAAAATGCACAGGTTTGCACATACTCACAATGATCCCAAATATTAATTCAATGATTTGGCAAAAAGGTGGCATAAGTGCTTTTTGCTACTAGCTGCTACTAAGAGTGCTGTAGTTTTTTTTATGAATACATTTCAGTAATAATAATATAAAATATATTGATGCTATGTATGCATTCACAGTCAAAGATCTGTCGATGCTGCATGCCGGACCTCTTAAATATTGTTGCAATAGCGGCGATAACTTTCCTTATGTTGGTTGTAATAAACATAGGAAGGCTATGCAAGAACAAAATTCAGAAGTGGCAAGCAAGAAGCTCAGATGAAAAAGCTTTAGTTGAAAATAATACAAAACACATTCAAGAGGAATTTAAAAGACGCCTAGGATTAATAGTGGATAAAGTCAAACCAGGATATGCACAAGTAATGATGGCAACACTACTGCCCGGATGTTTTTCAGTAATTCCTCACTTAGTTCAAAAATTGATAAAAATCTTATAGAAAAATTTAATATAATTTTAAGATTACTATCTTGTGGACAAAAAGTAAATATTGAAACTTTTAAGGAACTTCTCAATGAAGCTTTTGACTTATATTTGCAGTTATATAGCTGGTACTAGTTACCTAGTAGTGTGCACAAGATACTAATACATTTGTGTGAAATGATGAATTCTTTTGATCTCCCCATAGGCATTCTTTCCGAGGAGTCTTTAGAGGCAACTCATAAGGAGATTCGAAAAAATCGACTGTGTCACACAAGAAAAACAAGTCGAAAGAATTCAAATATAGATTTAAGTAACATTCTTCTGCTTTCGTCTGATCCCTTCATTTCTATGAACAGAAATACTTCTGAAAGGCATATTCATGGTTTTGAGGGGATAGAAAAATATCTTATGAAAAGGACAACCATAAATAACTTCTTGCAGGAATCAGAGATTTCATTAAACGTAGATGAAACCGACTTTGGATTTTCGTCGGATGAAAGCGAAGAATAAAAAAAGTTTCATTTCTGTTTAGTATACGATAATTAAACTTAGACCATACATAAATTTAGTTTTTCTACAAACACTATTCGCCTTTTAACACAGTTTTCTGTATTAATGTTATTTAAGCCATCACTTTAAAAAGTAATTTTATTTTAACACTAGTGTTAAAAATAAGTATTTAACACTAGTGTTGAAAGTATTTAATTATTATGTTAGCGATTCTTTAATAGCGTTTGTAGAAACTTTAGTTTAAGGAAAGATAATTGTCCTTAATTTTTTTAAATTTATATGTAGAATATTTTCAATAAAATTACATATCAGCAAGGTGAACCCTTTTCAATATTTAAACTGCAATATACAATATGAAAAAGCAACGTTTATGAAAACCAATTAAAATATTGATTTTTGTCCAAAAACTGTAATTTTGTCCGCACTGTCCGGCGTTTGATTTGGCACTGACGACCCGTCAGTCTATTAGAAAGAGACTACGCAAGTAACCACCTCAGAAATTGAAGAATACATCCCAAACTCCATTAACTTACCGTCAAAAGCAAAACCCTGGTTCGATAGAAGATGCGAAGAGCCTACAAGTACTGGCAGATAAATCAGACTGCGGAAAGTCGCAAAAATTTTACCGAAGCGAAAAACGAATGCAAACGTGTGATTGGCGAAAGTAAAGACAAATAAAATCTAAGAACCAGAAGTAAAAATTTGCAATGCCCCAATGGCTCCAGGACTTTCTGGTCGGTAGCAAGGACAGTAAGTAATAACTTTACAAAAACGTATCTTCCACCTTCGACAGTCGAACGCGGCATCACGGCGACTACAGCTAAGGAAAAAATCAAACATGCAGGGCAAAATGTTTTCATCGCACTCTACCTTAAATGTCCCCCATGGCAAGGCTCTACCCACTATATTCAACATCAACAATGGCATGACAGAAGTTAAAATCGCTCAATGCAACCTGTTTCGAAAAGATGCAAGAAAACCACGTCCCCAACCTATCGCACAATTGTCTTGCTTCCAATAATCTCCAAAGTCGTGGAACGTGTAGTCAATCAGCAACTACCCAAGTACCCCAAGATCAACAGGGTAATTAGCAATAACCAATACGGCTTCCGCAAACAGAGATCGACAGGAGATATATTGGCCTATGTCACTCATATATGGAATAGGGCAATTGAGAACTATGAAGAATCTCGAGCAATTGTGTTGGATATTTCAAAGTCAATTGGCAGAGTTTGGAATCACGGATTGCTCAACAAACTGCCGTTCTTCAGATTGCCAGCGTCTCTCTGCAGCTGGCTTACCAGTTTCCTTAAGAACCGATCTCTGCACGTTGCAGTTGATGGACACATCAGACACATTCACCATTAATGCAGGAGTGCCTCAGGGTACAACACTTTCAACAACTCTGTTCCTCATCTGTATTAATGACATGTTGACCGAAACCAATAATCCTGTTTAAAGTTTTGCAGATGACAATACCCTTATCTCCCAATTTAGATCAGAAAAGCCCTTACCAGTGACTGAGCCTTATCACTGTAGACAGAAGCAGATTAAAACTATTAATCAAAATCTGGAGAAAGTTCGAACCTGGGGCGACAAGAATTTAGTCCAGTTCAATGCAGCAAAAACCCAAGCAGCCACGTTTGCCAATAAAGCCAATACGGTGGGCCCTGACATTATTATGGCAGGACCGACCATTCCTTCATCTTAGTGAATCGGACTACTGTGGGTCTCGGTCAAGAGCAATATGTCCTGGCATGACGACTAACATCGCAAAATTAGCCTCGCAGAAGTTTGGTGCACTACTTCACAACAAAAAACTGTACATATTCACCGCAGCATCTGCTCTTGCTCTACAAAGCGCAAATAAGACCGTGATAAAAATATTACTCACACATCTTCGCACACACACCGCTCGTCAAGTGCCACATGATCTACCTTTAGTGTGTGCAACTGCCATAAAAAATCAGCATGTTACTGATACTCCCAAATATCAGATCTTTACTTCCTTTGTTTATCAAAGTATTTCAACCCAGCGTTCTCGTCCAAAAGTGCCCAAATGGTTTAATATTTTGAGATTGGTTGATGGAGAGGAAGAAACTAAATTTCTACATAAAGATAATTGATTATGCTCGACTCATAAATGCCAATAAAAATGTTGTCAAATTTACCATTTTTAGATACTTCCAACATTAGAATTTTCTTTGTGTTGCAAACTAATCCCAAATTCAAAATTAATAATTGTGAAATGTATTGAAAATAGCAAATAGGTTTATTCTTGATAGAATTTTATTCTGGCCTCAAGTCCACAACCAAAATATTACTCCACTGAGATTCGTTAAATTTGAAAGCCATTTTGACAAGAACTGATAGGAACAAAATTTAATATGGGAGATTCATAGCCACAATTTAAAAATTTAACTAAACTAAATTCGTTTGCAATATTTCTCAATATTACTTGTTATTTGCAATGCATTTTTCTTAATTAAAGTTGAATTTACGACTCTTTTTTGGCATAAAGAAATTTCTAACGTTGGAAAGTATCTAAAAATGATAAAGGTACCCCTCGCACGGAACCTTTAGCAATTTGATGGAATTCAAATATATCTAAAGTATCTAGGAATTGGTGGAATTTGACAACTTTTTTTGTATGTTGTAGTGTCTAATGAGGTTAAAAAAAGCATGTTTAAATCGATTTGTATGACTAGTTTCTGAGATATGAGCTTTTAAATTCCGAAAAAATGCCAAACTAGGGTGGTTTCACATAACGAAAAACGTATTCCTATATAGGTTAAGATAATATAGGATGTGGATTTAACTAGATGCTGTTTATATGTTAAAAAATAATTTCGTAAGTAAGGGCTAGCGGAGACTAGTAAAAATATAGACATTTTAACATTTAGCTTTACGATACATATTATACAACATATATTTTTCACTTTATAACATGATTGTTTGAATCTGTTTAAAATACTTAAAGTAAGTTTTTGAAAACATGTATGCTAATAACAGAAAGAAGTTTCAAAGGAACGATGAAATATCCAAACACACGCTTAAGCATTAAACATTTAAACAGCTCTATTCTTATGGTCAAGAAGTACAATGCCACCCAGCAATCTTTGGTACAGTAAACCTCTCTGTCTAGAAGGTTAACTGATATTTTACTGTTATTTTTTCCACGCAGTTCAATTCTGAGATATTTGTTGGATACACTAATATTATTTTTTTCCACACTAAACGTCTTTATGGTAATGTAGCCACTGCTAACCAATCTAATCAACGACCTGTCCACTTTTGGGCACATATCATACCCTCATTATTAACTTCTGCTCGGAGTTGTCTGAAACCAACCTGTTTATTGTTCACAATATCTCAATAGATCATTAAGTGGCTATTTTATAATAATTATTTTCATATTTCCAATCCCGTCATGTCTTAATTTTATTTTGAGTTTAAGGGTAGTATGAGGGCATTTAAACTTCTTAGAGAGAACAAATTTGAGTAAGTTTATTTTACAAGGGAATAATATGTATTGTATTGTTTAAATTTAATTATTTATTTTTGTAGAGTACTTTTTTCTACGCGGGTTTTGGTTAATTCATGAAAAAGGCTGTTCCTTAATTTCAATATTTATAAAAACGCACCCAATTAACTGACATTTTCAGAGCTTAAAGTATTATTTTGTACATGATCCAGCAGCATGCACACTTTTTGTATTTTGCGTTGAAAATTATGTTGTGGTTTGGAACCTTCGGCAAAATGCACTAAAACGTAGTTTTATCCACAATACCGAAATAGAATTATTGCACTCGATGTGCGTTTCGCTAACCATGTTAGCATCATCAGGAGATGGTTAATAACTAAATTTAAAATCTACCTAACTCTCTTTTATACAAAATGTTTGCCAAAAAAATGTAAACCAAAGGAACCAATCCTGGAAGCCCACTAGTCACGCTCGATCAACCAATACAATGGACTATACCCAATAGACCCTCTATTTCTATTTAAACTATTCTTACATTTAATAATTTCCATACTTTCATATGCGTCTAATAATCATAATCATTTATATTGATCGGTACAAACAAATTAATTTTATTAACTTATTTTGACCACAAAGGTGAAGGTAGCAATTAACTGCATAATTAACTACAAGCAATTAAAACGGTGGTGGTGGGGTTTTAAACAAAGATTATGTGAATTGAAACTCGATAGGTATGTTCATGTACTTTAATAATGCAATTATGCATTAGCAATTGATGTAAAAAATATAAGTACAATTTTTAAATACTTCTTAATCTACATCCATCATTCAAACATACAACTAATATTACAAAAGGTTTCTTAATTATTAATATCTAATAAACAGTCTTGATTTGTTAATTTAAAATGAGTTTTCTGTCTTTAATTAATTTAATTTAGCAACGTTCACACATCGCACCTTTGAACTTTGACTGTTTTACCTGTATCTTAAACAGGGAAAGATTTTACTTAGTTACTTTCCAACTTAACATCTGTTTGTCTTATGGAAACCATAACATTCCGCTTTCACCTTGCTTGCAGAAATTATTCGACCAGGAATGTCAATCCGCCATCTTATGTTCAATTTTCCAAAGGGGACGCTAGCTTCTGGCTTTGAGGAATTGGGTTAAACTGCCCAAATAAGGTCTTTGTCCAATCTTGGACAAAGATAACTGAGGTACACTGGATATTCTACAAATATCTGTGCATACATGAAGAGAAATTGGCCCAAAAGGAATTTGACCTTTGGCCAGAGGGTGCACTTGCTAGAGCGCGGTGACGAGGCCGATCTAGCAACGTGGAGTGTTAGCAGAGCACGGACTTGATTAATTTCTTTTAGCGAGCTAAAAGTCGGCTCAGAGTGGGGATTGGCGCGAAAGCAAGCGTGGGTTTTCTTTCTTTCTTTGACACATGGCTTACTGGACACTGACGGAGACACGAATAAATTACTAAAACAGAGTTTTATCCACAATACCGAAACAGAATACTTGCACTCGACGCGCGTTTCGCTAACCATGTTAGCATCATCAGGAGATGATTAGTTTTAATCATCTCCTGATGATGCTAACATGGTTAGCGAAACGC
>MU182075.1:125544-142191 GCA_016904865.1 Pissodes strobi
GCCTTCATTAATATATTATAGACTTCCTTCTGTTGGGGGTACAACAGGGGTACATACGTTTGAACTGACTGGTATAATTCACGTCGATCATATTCATGTTCACGTTCCAATTCTCCACTAAATGCGTCGTTCTTTCCACGATCTGGTGCTGGCATTACTAACCTGACTAACAAAGTGACGCCCATGAGGTAACACATGCCTTCGATCAAGAGCAAAGCCTAGTTATGCATCTCCTGATTCACCTCAAGATCGAACACACTATACCATTAACAGTTCGTAATGATTGAAATGATGTTGGACCACGAAGATTCACCAACAGCAACCGCAAATAGAAGCATTCATCATTCTTCGGATGAACTGTGTAAATACGACCAAGAGCATCAGTAGAACGCACATCCTGATGACCTGAAACCTCATTGCTTTGTTCTGATTTCTTCGATGAAGCGTTCCAAGTACAATAACGTGGCATTACCGAGTAAAGCAACGTTCGTACAAACGGATCGCTTTGGCAAAACTCAAAAAACTGGTCAATGTTGTTGCTGGAGGAGTTTCAGCACGTTGAACAACATTCGACGCGATAAAATATACTCGTTGACCATTCTCCAGATGCACCGCCAAATGTACAATAGTGGGATGACGTTCGTGAATAGGGAATGAGAATATACGCCAAATCACCTCATTGCAATTCACATATCGACCAACTTGATAGCGCGTAATTTCACCGTTGGTAATGTAGGTTTGGATGCCAAAAACCGCCATATCGCTGCCTTTCGTAACATATTTGCAGATGTATTTGATGGACTTCACCGAATTGCAATACTCATTGTTGTTGCTTTACTATCGATATTTAAGCAACACTAATTACGGATGACTGATCTACCGAATTATCTGGAATGATTGATACCAATCGCTTTGACAGTTGTCATTTATTCTCTAAAATTGTTTAGATGTTTCTATTCGAGTATTTTCTATGTATTTCAATACATATCTATCTAGATTTGATTAATATGCTACTTTCCCACTATTTTCCGTTGAATTTATATCCTATAATCTGTGTAGTATATCACTGATTTGCAGTGGACATCAAATATTACTAAAAAATTATAATCGTGCATGACATGAGCTGTCAAGTGCGGAGTTCGAAGCCTAATTTATAACTAATTATGTGTATAATATTTTATCCGAGAATTTTTCCGATATTTTAATAGTTATTCTGTTATTCGGGGCGGAGACAAATCCAACAAACTAAAGATCATAAAAATCGGTTCAGCCGTTCTTGAGTTATAAGTGGTGTAACTAACCCGACTTTGTTTTATGTATATAGATATATATATATATATATATATATACTGTCAAAATACCGGATAATTATAAACTTCTCTAGCTGGATGTCATATCGCTCTATACTAACATACCGATCGGACTTGTAAAAAATATCTTATCAGAAAAATGGGATTTATTAAAAGAACATACCACGCTATCCAAAAATAATTTCATAGAATCAGTTCAGCTTACCTTGAGTACTAATTATTTTCAATACAAAGACTTATTTTATAAATAATTGGATGGTTGTGCTATGGGCTCTCCTATATCCTCGACAATTGCACAGTTAGTCATGGAATACTTAGAGGAGAAAGTCATAGAGAGCTTGGACTTTAACCTAATATTTTTCAAACGATTTGTTGATGATTGTCTAATGGCCGTGTTTAATAACTTCCACAATAAGCTCCAATTCACATCGGAAATCGAAAAAAACAATACAATTAATTTCTTAGACTTAACCCTAATTCGGCAAAATAATAACATCTTAACTAAATGGTACCCAAAACCAACTTGGTCAGGAAGATATGTGAATTATAATTCTAACCACTCTAAGTCTCAAAAAATGAGTGTTATCATTGGCTTGACTGACCGGGCTATCTCCTTGACTTCTCCCGAATTTCGACCAGAGACACTAGACAAAGTGAAGGAGACCTTAATATTAAATGGGTTTAAGATAAACGATATAAATCAAATAATAAAAAAAAGAATTTATAAGCATTACATGTGGTAACCTAGTGCAAGAAAACAAAATAACTATTCTCAACAAGAAGATAACAAATATGTAGCAATTCCTTATATAAATGGCCTCTCCGAAAAACTTAAATATTCCTTGGGAAAGTATAACATAGTTGTATGTCACAAATCACATAATTTGTTAAATTCTCTTTTTACTAAATTAAAACCTAAAACACCGGTTATGAAGAACTCAAATCATCAATCAATCAATTATCATCTTTATTTTCAATTTACATTATTTGTTTATACTTATGTATGCTAAGATATTATATTGCTCGCAGAGCTCCTAAGCTAGGCTAGCCTATATGCTCATGCTCCACGGACAACTCCGTACGGAGCTAATTATCCACGCAATACACAGGCATTCAATTGCTTTATGCTATTCAAATTACTTGGGCTTAGCCCTTCAATCGTTTTTGCGTATTTGGGTTACCAACGGATGTTTGTTCTTTGTTTCTGCTTTTAAAGTCGTGTATTTGTGAGAGATCGTTGGCAGGGAAACAACACTTCGAAAAACCCTGCTTCAGAATGACAACACAACATAAATATGTACAATATATATACATTAGCTTAGCTCCTCCCCCTAGAACGGGGCGGTCGCTATTTCGTCGAGCCTCGCACTATGTACTAGGCGCCTTTGTTCATGGTGCAAGTAGCGTAGTGCTCGCTATTGCAGTAATGACAAAACTAGTTTAGAAATTGTATTTATCGATCTCTTGAGTAAAGAAATTTAACGTGACTTGGAAGATAGCTTGTTTATTGCCTTCGCAGGATTCAAGGAGGTTAGCGTAATCTTCCATAGCTTGTATAAGCTAAGGAACATTTACGATTGAATTAATTCTTTGTGCTATTTGATTAAGTTGATGAAAATTGCCTGATGGGCCAGATGATTGAATGCCTGTACTTACGTTTCTATTTTGAGCCTTAAAATTAACGTTATTCATATTGGTATTCACATTATTTACACTTTTGACACTGTTTACACTGCCAGTGCGTCTTAATTGTGGGAAGTCTTTGTCGTATTGTCTTTGAGGTCGGTTCTGGGCGGCTGTTTGCCAAGCTGGTTTGGCAGGCGGCGGTGCAGGCATATATGTTCGTTTTGCAGGCTGATTTTGTATGCGTTGCTGGATTTGCGCTGCTTTGTAGAGGTATACCGGGCATTGGGCATCAATTGACCGGTGATCACCCCCGCAATTTGCGCATTTAATGATGTCACTGGTACAGTCCGTTATTTGATGGGGTCCCCCGCATTTGGAACACCTCCATTCTCTGAGACAGTACGTTAAAGCGTGCCCATGCCCTTGGCAACGCTTACACTGCATGATCGCTTTTTCGCTGCGACGATACTCCCATGATATCTTAATAGACATTAAGTGTTTACATTTTTGGTTTAAGTGTTTCAGGGAAATTGTCGATTCCATAACAACAAGGTACAGTGGGTTCCTTGTCTTCTTCATTGCATATACCTCTTTGATCTTCAGGTTATACTCATCGATGAGGGAGTTTCTCACTTCTTGAGGTAGTATGTTTCCGTCTAAGCCTTTGAGCACAAAGGCATGCGTTTTTTGTAGCTTTTCAGCATATGAATGAAATTCAATTTTGTCGTGTTCGAACATTCGTTTAAGGTTAAGCCAGTCTTTAGTCAGAGCGCAGAAGATAATTATTGAGTTGCGAGTATATTTGAGTGTATAATTTGTGACGTTTGCTGCTTTTAGATTAGCAGCAAAGTCCTTGTGGTTTCTGGGTCCCCCTTTTAAGACAATGGGGGGTGGCGGGGTTGCTTTAGTTTTGAGTTGCTGTTTAGGTTTTGGTATAACTCGGCTCGATCTTCTACTCGCCGTTATAGTTTCGTTGTCAGTAGCAATTGATTGGGCATCGTCCTCGGTTTCACTCAGTGGTTGAAACCTATTTTCCGTTGCAATTCCTGATGTTGATGCTCCTTGTGTAGTTGGGACACCACCCACGTCCAAGTACACTTTCCTGATATTTCTTTTGAAGGGTACCGTTTTATATGGCATTTTGAATTCCACTTCAGCTGGGGGCGGGACGATATTGTCAGTGGGAGTGGCGTTGCTATTTAAGGGGGGCGGAGTTATCTCCTTGAGTTGGGTCGGTGTAGCTTCGGCGGTTTCCATAGGGGTCACCCGAAGGTCACTTTTTCCGTTGTTGACAACCATTTTTTGTTCGGTTCTCTGTTTTTTTGCATATGTCGGTGAGGTTTCGCTGTTCCCCGTGTCTTTAGATGTGATTGTTGCAGGATTCTTTGGATTCGGCGGTACGGACCATTGACCACAGTCAATTCGTGACTTGGCCGTTCTCTTTTTTAGCGTAGTAGGGTGGGTGTCCTTTAAATGTTTTATTGCCTTCTCGGCTACACGTTTTGGGGTTACTGAAGTCGTCCAAGGTTCTAGTATGCTGAAGTGCAACTTGTCACAGGTTTCGCACGTGCGCTTATGCGTGGTTAATTTTTTGAGGAGGAGGGCCTCTTCTTTCACGTCAGCTGCTGCTGTTTCCAGCTTTGTAGGGTGCACTGCGATACAGTGCATTCTTGCGTTCCTCGTGCTTTCCATTAGTTCGTTACGCGTTTTAAGGTCAACGTCGCATGTTAAGGCTGAATATGTATCATTGCAGATAGAACAGCTGTTTTTAACTGATTTTAGGACGAAAAGAATCTCTTGTGACTCTTTCCTGGCTGTTGACGATTGCTCGCTCAAGTCTGAGTCTGACTGAGTCAGTGAAACATCCTCGCCCGTGTCGGACATTAAAGTTTGGCCCGGGGATCCGTCCCCGGAAACTGAAACTATATTTTGAGAAAAACTCAGTGTTAACCTTTACTAACTATGCCGTTGGCATAGAAGCAGATCTTATCTTTAGAAGCCCTATATACTAATGTATATGGGTCCCGGTAACGAGGTAAAATCGCGCTTAGTCTTACAAACCTGCGGCTAAGTAAACAGGTCCTACTCGAACAACGGTTCGGGTAGAAGTTCGGAAGAACTCAAATGTTGTCTATTCCATCCCCTGCGAAAACTGCCCAAGTACATACATAGGAATGACGAGCCAATTACTAAAACACAGACTAAACGGTCATAAGTAATTAAAATGATAACAAGCATTCCGCATACATTGTGTGATCTGCCACTATAGAGTGCAGTTGTTTTTATTTCAAGGTAGTAAGTGCTAAACGTCGTTGGTTTTGGGACATCAAAAGCTCTTAAAATCTGAAATAAAAAATACAGGTCCGTGTTTAAGAAAATTAAGTTGATGATGGCGGCCCAAACACGAAACGCCGGAGGTGAAATTTGAAGATACCATATTGTAGAGCGGAAAAAAACTATAAAACTTTCAAATTTAAACTGTGTCTCGAAAATGAACAGTTTTTGTAATAATCGACGAAATATTTTTAGGCATTTTTCATAAATCACCCTGTACCTTAGAAACTAACAAAAATTTGACGACACTGTAGACAAATTCTGAATGAGTATCAAACGACGCAACTTTTCTCTAATTTAACCGACCTCGTAGCACTTACCGTTTCGGAGATAGCAATAATGGCACACGGTATTTAAGACACCCTGTATATATTTCAGTAACACATTGTTTATTTTTCGATCTATCATTATTTCACATCTACCAAGTATGTTTAGTAATAATTTTATGTTTTGCAAAATGTCCCTTAAAGTTTAATTTTGAAAACAGTTTGTTTGAAGTTAAAGAAATTATATAGAAAATACAGTGAACAAAAATGGTGGAGTATAAATTTATTACCAAACAGGCTGAACTGCGAAAAACTCAAATATTGAACTTTAATAGCTAAAAAGCCCTCTGTTGTTTTTCGGCGGCACCCCGTTATGTTTACTCAAAACCTTATCAAACACCGACCAAAAACATGCCTGTAATACCACAAAATACACTGAGTTTAAATAAAACGAGAGTGTTTCGTGTTATTATTTGCTCGATTATCCCTTTCTCTGCTTTTTTGCACGGACTGGAAAAGCACGCGTCATTAATTGTGTGACCGGCTGCCGTCTCCTGAGACCTGGGAGGGTTTGTAAGAGTTACTGCATCAGCGAAAAAGTCTCCGTTTCATTATCACAACGATGGCTAACGTATTGTCTCTGCTCCTGCTCTTGATTTCACTGTTTTATTGAAGAGAGAAGGTAAAACTATTCATTATTACTTGGCATTTTATAGAATACCTAGTTTTTGTAAAATGTGGCTGTGATAATGAAACTATTTTTTTTTACCCAAATATGTCATCATAACTACAGGCAAATAGGTAAAAAAAAATTGCGTGTATTATAAAAAAGGTGTAGTAGTTTACTGAAATATACAGCGCCCATGTGTAGGATACACGTACATAAAAAGTTATCTGTTCGCATTATCAACCCATTATTTTATTTTTTATTAACTTTCCAAAAATTTTATCTTACTCAGGGTTACATCAAAGATCTTATAGTATAGATATTTTTTGAATTGTTTGAGAAACATACTTCTAAATTCGAAAGTTTTCTAAATTTAATGCTGGAGTAAGTTGAAATTCCAATAATTTAATAATGGTCCTCTATTAACGTACCATCGAAAAAAAATAGGTTAAAAATTTGATTACCATATTGCCTGTAACTCCTGATGAGATATTTACTTTTTCGGAGTGTTGAGCATTAATTTGCATCCGAAAAGTTGTTGCATCTGAGAAATTATCTTGCAAAAAAGTTAGAATTTTGAGGTCCTGAATATCATATGCTTACGATATAGAGCATACCGATATAAAAAGCCAATATTTAAATTATCTTGAGTAGTTAATTAAGATTTAAATTTAGCACGTTCTTGTGTATAATGTGTATAAACTTCCGAGATAGTGTATAAACTGCACTCGTATTTAGTCAACAGTGATGGCGTTAATTATTAAAGGTAATATGTAAATAGAGAAGTATAAGTTATGAGAAAGGATTGTGTAAGTTCTTAAAAGTGAACTTTCTCTAGGGATTCTCTAGATTTTGATATGAAAATTAGTTAATTAAAATTTGGTGATGATCAGTATTATTAATAATCTGTTGAGCTTCATAAGCTTATTAAGAGAATATAGAGCAATATGAAAACACATATTCAGCAATCCGATCCTCGTGCGAAAGGTGACTAAACAAGGGTTTTCCATTTAAACGAAAAAATTTGGACAAATTACACTTATTAACGCTCACACCCAGCTGCGTGCGTGTTAGTTCGTTTTAATAAATAATAAGCCCCATCCCTCTCGAATACCCATTAAATTAATTATTCAGTGTCGTGATTTCGAGGGTTGCCATCATGGCTAAAGGTCAGATTAATTTTGTGGCCTGCTTTTATTATTCTAAACCATATTTGCAAATCTTCTGATAAATCGTCCTCATTTTGAACGATACATTCTGCTACATGAAAATTCCAGAAACTTAAAGCTATAAGTTAACAGAAAAAATACATATATTGTCCAATTTGTAAGTGTATTTAAATTAAATCCTTTTACATTTAGATATATCGAATTAATCAAAGGGTAGAAACGATATCTACTATTTATATGTAAATAGGTAGAAAAAGATTAAGAAATACAGCTGATGTTGAGTGTATAAATAGAAGAATAAATAAATTTCAAATGCTGCAAAAAGATACTGTTTTGTTTCGGTTATATTCACTGTCCATATAGCAAAGAATTTACAGATATTAGTAAACGGAATTGACATAGTAAAACTCTATGATTGATGATATGATATACTAGTTACAAAGAGCTGATTTAACTGATTTAAAATATCGGCACAAGGCACCCTGTTGTTCAATAGATCGAACAAAAATTTAAGTAGCTGCTATGCGTCTATTCTGAAGAGTAAAAATAATGTCCCTGCAATAGTTGTCTTATGCTTATAACCTCTGAAGGTATGAATATAGAGGGCGAGTCAATTAACACGAAATCTAGGCAGGGCAATATTTATTGCAGCACAAAATTCGACGTTCAGATTTTTTTACTGAAGTTGTCGACTTGGCTTTTAGTGTAATAGGGGGGAGCCTATGCGAAGAAAACATGATATATTTGGAGAAGTACCCTTAATGATTTCCTAATCCTTATGACAGGATTTTCATTTTTATTTGTTAAAATTTAGCAATATTATACAGAAGCTGGCTCAGCGAGTCTACCTGTCTAATACCTGTCTTTTTAGCCAGACTAGAATCGGCATTGTTGTTTTAGTATCCATTTCGTTTTTTACCTTCTTTTGTACTTTGATTACATATATTAATCCCACCCGATCGTACATAACGAATAGCCATTTAAACACATGAACACTCAAATTATTTTTCAACAAGTTATCATAATCTGTTTTTCCGTAACCCCTGCTGATGCACTTGGCTAATTGGTAGATATTGAAGAACAATGTATTCTGTTGAACGAATGAACAGTTTCATAGTGCTCCTCAGTAGCTTTATTATCATATCGTTTTCTAGGCGTTTTGTGTCTCCCTTCTTAAATGTTGATATTCATCCATTCTTCTGGGATGATTCCATATTTAAATAATTTGCTGATTGATGACATGAAATAGTATATTTCATTACCAGTCCGGAAACTAGGCTTTTCCGGTGCGCGCACGACAGTTTCTGGTGTGAGGCGTAGCCGAAAACCGGAAGTCGTGCAAGCACAGGAAAAGCTGTTTCTGGACGTGTAATGAACGATATTTTTCATAATACCTCTCTGAAATCAAGACATAAACATAAAATTATTATAATTTTACGTATCTAAAATCATGTCATAATACATTTTGTATTCAAATGAAAGCAAACGTCAAACTTGCAAGACAAGCAAGACAGGTATTTATCTAATATTCATCAAGCGTTGCTATGGAAATGTGTTTGTATGCTTTGTTGTAATTGAATAGGTAGCTAATTTTGAAGTATTTTTGACAAGTAATGTCAGAATAAATGAAATAATTTTACTTAAAATTAGACTATTGACGCTAAAATGTACTAAATTAATCTTATAGACTGCATCGCTCAGTGGCGTGCACACAATGAAAGCACAAATGCATTGCCTACCCTGTTGTTTTGACATTTTTTATATTTTCCCATTTAATTTTAATCCCGATAATATAAATTATAATTTTACTAATAAGTATAACCCAAATATAAAAAGCTTATCTTAAGCGCCAATTAAAATATTAATTATATTATAGAAAAACATCACAGTATACCACTCATATTACGCTACCTATATTAAACGGAATAATATTCTCCGACGGCAATCCGCTAAAAAGCATTCCATAACAAGCCGAAGGCATGCATTTATACAGTCAATACTGGATTTACTATGGAAGCGAAAAGCAGTGCTTGAAAAAAGACAGCCAAATGAAACGTTACATAAAAAGAAAAGAAACAAAGCATGCGAAGATGGTCCGGGCCGACGCGACGCGACGCAACGATAAGTGCTGTTGCCAAAATGTGCTCTCTTTAATTAATATTTTGATAGACATTCTTTTTTACATCATATTGTTATTGGTTTTTTGCGCTTTAGTAATTGGTTTGAAAGCGATTACCGGTTACATCATTACAGGGTTTGGTTAAGAAAGCTTTATTATTTAATAATGTTTAAAATTACAGTACATGGGGCATCCCTTAATTTATTAATATTTCGATATCTGGGTATTAATAATGCCATGCATTTTTTTTGCAAGAAACTGAAACCCGATAATACAACACCGGTATTGGCCAGACATAAATAAGAATAATCTCAGGTTCCCTTTTGCATGTGCCCTATTCTTGTGTGAGATTGGGATTTGACGCCCTGCGCTTTTAGTTATAGTTTTGGAAGTTTAGTTAGTTTAGTACCTATACAAGGGGTTGTTGTTTTCTTTGTGGGTTAGTTTTGTTGGTTAGAAAAAAAACCTCGATATTTTAATAAAAAAATCCATGACAATTATTAGTGGCTCTGCAGGTGTCGTCATAAAATTAAAATGTATTGTTGGCTATGCTTACTCTTTGGTGAAGAAGGAAATGTGTAGAGTAAACGTGGGTATATTGATTTAAATGTGTTAAATGCCTCAGAAAAACAAGGCCAGTCCACTAACTATTCACAGCGCGTTTTCTTTGCATAGTTTTGGCGAAACTCGAATTGAAAAGGCTTTATGCCTCAAAATGGACGTTTTTAGGCGTGGCACCTGAAAAAAAAATTCTACCTATGTCGGCGCCTGCAGCGGGCTTACTCCTTCAGTATCATTTTCTATTATGTTGCCTACCCTCTCCTAAATGACACTGCACGCCACTGCATCGCTGTATAATTTTAACCCAATATATTATACTTTATGCATATTCTGTGACTAAATAACTGCAAATTTAGCACTTAAAATCAGGGATCGGGAAAACTTTTCCCGCTCCCTAATTAGGGACCGGGAAAATTTTTCCCGCGCCCGGATCGAAAAGACTTACGTTTTTTGCTCTACAGAGACGTCGAAAATGATAGTTTTCAGAGAGGTATTATGAAAACTACTTTAATTTCAAACTCAGATATTTTCGCTAACTTTCGTCGAATTTAAATCTGGTTTTCAGATTATTAAGGCCTGTATCTGCATATCCAAATACGAATATCTGTCAATAATATAGACACTTTCACAACTAAAACAAACAGACACAAGTAAAAATGTTCAAATTTTTCCCAAATAGTGGTTCTTTTTTCACTTGTTTTATTACATGATTTTGTCTTCTAGTCACATGCTCCTGGACGATTTCGATATTTTTATAAAACATAAAATACGATATAGATATAGTTTCAATTGAAACCATTAAATAATAGCTTTTCTAAAATACCTATTTTTTTTGTAATAGGCATTACATTACTATGAAAAATAGTATATCTAATAATTATGGTAACATATTTTTTAAACTATTTTTCTATGAATATGTGCGGGTTCATTAGAAGTTCAATTTAAATATAATGTATGGTACAAGGTACTCAAAAAAAAAGATATGTGCCAAAAATACAATTTTTTAATGGAATGCCCTACATTTTATGTAATTTCTGAACACAAATAGTTTTTGAGGTATTTTCAGATTTATAAAATTGTACTATAAAATGTAAAAAAATATCTAAAATACTGATGTTAGGCACGCACTAGAGAAAAGGTTGAACTTAAAAGAAAATACATTTTAAATTAAAAACTCATACAGGGTGATAAATCACTCGTCTACAGGGTTATCCAACGAGGACTAGACAAGGCGATTTGATTTTCCGTGTACTTTTATGAAAAAAAAACTTCTTATGTAATTTTCTCCCCGAATTCGGACATATTCAGCAAAAAAACAATTGAATATCAAATAAAGGTGCTCGGGGACACTTTGATATTTTTTTAAATGGAACACGCTGTATATTACTACATTTTTGTACTCTAGAAAAATCTAAACACATTTTGTGTATAATATCCTTTACCTAACTTTAGCTGATTACCAAGTATTGACAGTTGAAAGTCTGGTATTTTGACACTGTGACAGGCTCTAAAATCTAAACCGCACAAGATAAAAGAAAACGGTTTGCACATTCCTATCTTAAGTTTTCATAAACTATCGAATGACAGTTTCTTCGAATTTAATCTGCGGATAAAATTAACCGGAACTTTTAAATCTCCGGTTAAATACAAAGTTACTATCATTCGATAGCTTATAAAAAACCCAAAATAGGAATGTGCAAACCGTTTTCTTTGATCTCGTACGATTTTAGAGCCTGTCAAAGTGTCAAAATACCTGACTTTCAACTGTCAATATTTGGTAAACAGGTAAAGATAGGTATATGATATTATACACAAAATGTGTTTAGATTTTTCTAGGGAGTCCAAAAATGTAGTTATATACAAATTCAAAAAATATCAAAGTGACCCCTAGCACTTTTATTTGATGTTCAATTGTTTTTTGCTGAACATATCCGAATTCGCTGGAGAAAATTACATAAGATGCCTATTTCAGTTTTTTTTTATAACAGTACAGGGGAAGTCAAAAAATCGCCTTGTCTAGTCCTCGTTGGATAACCCTGCACAAATTTGGTGACTTTTAAAGTCGATTTACTTCCTTATTTTAAATAGTACACCATGTATATCCTAACTAATATTATAAATGCGAATGTGAGTTTGTTTGTTTGTTACGCTTTCACGCGTAAACTACTCAACCGATCATCATAAAATTTTGTACAGATATTTTCAAGAGTATAGTAAAGCAATTAGGACATGTTCAGCTTTTACCTGCGGCTTCGCTCGCGTTGATTTTTAACGGATACTTTTAGTCCTATTTCCACGCGTAAACTATTCAACCGATCGTCATGAAATTTTGTACAGATACTTTCAAGAGTATAGTATAGGACATAGGACACTTTTAGGCTTTACCCGCGGCTTCGCTCGCGTTGATTTTTACGGTTAGTTTTAATCCTATTTTCCACACGTAAACTACTCAACCTATCATCATGAAATTTCTTACAGATATTTTCAAGAGTATAGTAAAGGATATAGGACAGTTTTTACCAGCGGCTTGGCTCGCGTTGATGTACTTAAATAACTGCCAAAGATCATTAAAAAGTAAGATATCATGAAATTTTGTACAGATATTTTCAAAAGTATAGTAATCACATAGAAACACTCTTAGCTTTTACCCGCGGCTTCCCTAGCCTTGATTTTTTATGGTTAGTTTTAATCCTATTTGCCACGCGTAAACTACTCAACCGATCATCATGAATTTTTTACAGATATTTTCAATAGTATAGTAGAGGACATAGGATAGTTTTTACCCGCGGGTTCGCTCGAGTTGATGTACTTAAATCACTGCCAAAGATCATTAAAAAGTAAGATACCAGGAAATTTCGTACAGATATTTTCAAAGGTATAGTAATCACATACTACACTTTTAGCTTTTAACCGCGGCTTCACTCGCGTTGATTTTTATGGTTAGTTTTAATCCTATTTTCCAGCCGTAAACTATTCTACCGATCATCATGAAATTTTGTACAGATATTTTCAAGAGTATAGTAAAGGACATAGGCCACTTTTAGTATTTAACCGCGGCTTCGCTCGCGTTGATTTTTATCGTTAGTTTTAATCATATTTTCCATGATCCAAGATCGTTAAAAAGTAAGAAATCAAGCAATTTTGTAGATATTTTTAAAATTATTGTAATCACAGGACACGTTTAGCTTTTACCCGCGGCTTCGCTCGCGTTGATTCTTACGGTTAGTTTTAATTCTGTTTTCCACGCGCAAACTACTCAACCGATCATCATGAAATTTTGTACAGATATTTTCAAAAGTATAGTAAAGCACATAGGACACTTTTAGTCTTTACCTGCGACGTCATTCACGTTGATTTTTACGGTTAGCTTTAACCCTATTTTCCACGTCTAAACTACTCAACCGATCATTATGAAATTTTTTACAGATATTTTTAAGAGTATAATAGAGGACACAGGACAGTTTTTACCCGAGGTTTCGCTCGCGTTGATGTACTTAAATAACTGCCAAAGATCATTAAAAAGTAAGATATCGACATTTTGTACATATATTTTCAAGAGCATACTAAAGGACATAGGACTCTTTCAGCTTTTGCCAGCGGCTTCGCTCGCGCTGATTTTTACGGTTGGTTTTAATCCTATTTTCCACGCGTAAGCTACTCGACCGATCATCATGAAATTTTATATAGATATTTTCAAGAGTATAAGTAAAGAACAGAGGATACTTTTAGATTTTACCCGCGGCTTCGCTCGCGTTAATTTTTGCGGTTGATTTTAATCCTATTTTCCACGCGTGAACTACTCAACCAATCATCATTAATTTTTCTGCAGATATTTTGAAGAGTATAATAAAGGACATATGACAGTTTTTACCCGCGGCTTCGCTCGCGTTGATGTACGTAAATAACTGTCAAGGATCATTAAAAGTAAGATATCATGTAATTTTGTACAGATATGTTCAATTTTTACACGCGGCTTCGCTCGCGTTGATGTCCTTACATAACTGTCAAAGATCATTAAAGGGTAAGATATCATGAAATTTTGTAGAGATATTTTCAAGAGTATATTGTGGACAATGTATACGGGGGTTTTAGAAACGTATTGTTGTGATTGATCATTAAGTGTCGAAACTTTGGCGTGTGAAACTGTTGTTCGTGTTAGAGTGCCGAAAAATTGTGGAGTTTTCGTAAAGTTGTTGCCGCAAGTGCTTAAAACTGCATCGCTCGCGCTGATGTACCTAAATAACTGTCAAAGATTATTAAAAAGTAAGATAACATGACATTTTGTGCAGATATTTTCGAGAGTATAGTAAAGGGTATATGACAATTTTTACTTCAAACTAATATTATAAATGCGAATGTGAGTTTGTTTGTTTGTTTGTCTGTTTGTTACGCTTTCACGCGTAAACTACTCAATCGATCTTCATGAAATTTTGTACAGATATGTACATTTTCAAGAATACAGTAAAGGACATAGAACACTTTTTATATAAAAAAATGTGTCTGAAGGCAAAAGACTGATGCTGGCATATATGATCATCCGACGAAGAGATTGAGAAACTTGACTAGAATTCAACGCCATCTGGCGTTCCATTTGAGGGACGTTTAACGCCATTTGGTCCAATAAGTAAATACCCGCGGTCCGCTGACTATTCAATTGATTATAGGATCAGCTGTTTCGGATGCACTTTTAAAAATAATAAACTTATCAAATGAGAGCTCAATCAACAAAAAGCAATGTAAATAAAAAATATGATTTTTACTGTTAGTTTGATCCTATGTTCTCTTTATTTATTTCCATCTTTCTGTGACCTTTAAGCAATAGTTAATATGTTTCTATTTTTGAAGTTAGGTGTCTACATCTGTTTAATTTCTCAATTCTTACTCTTTTTTTCAGGTGTTTCAACGCTGGCGAAGACGCGGGTAGAAGCTAGTACTACCATAACCATTATTTAGTCCAGAATTTGAATATATTTTGATCTGTATTAGGGTTCTCTATATTTATTTTTTAAGCGATTTCTTAGATATTTGATATTATTTCATTTCAGTGACAACATTCAATACGTTCTCTATAACTCAAGATGGCTTTGACAGGGTCGCGAAATGATGGCTATCCATTCTGCTTAATGAATTTTCATTCTGTTAGATTTTCCCTTTATTTATGTTAGTGCTTTTAAAGGATGTGGCAAAGAATTTAAAATGAAAACTTTTTCATTTGAAGAGAGAAGAGAGATGACCCTTGTAATTGGTGAATGTGAAAAAAAAATATTTTTTATTTTGCGTTCAAAATTATTTCATTTCAACACATGTCGCAAAGAACCTCTTTTCGGCACGACTTTTGTTGACTGGTCGCTATGATATTAACAAAATTGTTCATAGTCAAGGCATACTAGAATGGGATTTCTACTAATAAAGACGTCAAAAATGACAAGAAGAACCCGCAACTGTTGATCGGAACTAGAATAAGTTACTGTTTTTCATTAAAAAAAAAACGGAAAAATAGAAAAATTGGTATAAAATACACGTTTTAAAAGACATTTAGCGCACTCGCATGTTAGGAAACTTCCTGCAAGCAGGTCGCTTCTTAACTTCGTGCTCGTGCAAAAAAAATTGTTTTTTTTTTAATTACAGTAACCTAATAAACTATTTTTAACCTCTAACGTGTACGCGTAAAATTATCCAGTATGCCGTCATCCAAGATGGTTAGATTCGAGAGCTTACTTCGAGTTTTTCGAAAAACTGGAAGCGTAGCGGATGAAAAACTTATTAAAGAAAAACCTGTTGTTGAAACGAATACATTTTTGGTTTATCGGATCTAGTATCGAAAACCCACACGTAAGTCGACTATAACCTAATTCGGAAATTGGAATTACAAGATATATAAATTCCACCTTTACTACATTTAGTTGCGCCAAGAGCTTTTTGGCATGGACTTTCATCGACGGGTTCAATGTTTCTGGGTTCTCAATAAATTAGGGGGAAATGCAGATATTTTTAATATCGTCTTGTTTGCAGACGAAGCAATATTTCGACTATTATAGTGACCAATACTCTTACTTTTGCATGGTTTGTTAATGTCTGGGAAAAAATCTCATATGAAAGGTCCCTAATTCTTTGAAAGCTACCTAAATGGACGAGAATTTTAAAGATTTTTGATCGAGAATTTACCAGAACTGTTGGAAAATGGTCCTATGTCTATAAGAGAAAGAATGTGACTGCTGTTAAATTGTAAGCCAGCATATTATGCGTGCTTATTTAAATCAATACTTTCTCAACAAATGGGCAAGAGGGGAAAGTCCGTATAATTGGCGGGCAAAGTCCCCAGATTTAACATGTCTCGATTTTTATGGGGATACATTAAAAATATTGCATACGACATTCCGCCTGCGACACCCAAAAGTATGAAACAGAGAATTCATGCTGCTTTTGAAAGCGTAACACCACAAATATTATTCTAAAACAGAGTTTTATGCACAATACCGAACCAGAATATTTGCACTCGACGCGCGTTTCGCTAACCATGTTAGCATCATCAGGAGATGATT
Source organism: Pissodes strobi (assembly GCA_016904865.1). Taxonomy (NCBI): domain Eukaryota; kingdom Metazoa; phylum Arthropoda; class Insecta; order Coleoptera; family Curculionidae; genus Pissodes; species Pissodes strobi. The sequence goes on from MU182075.1 coordinate 142,139, forward strand.
AAAACTGTTTTAATCATCTCCTGATGATGCTAACATGGTTAGCGAAACGCGCG
>MU182075.1:160620-173062 GCA_016904865.1 Pissodes strobi
ATAATAATAATAATAATAATAATAATAATAATAATAATAATAATAATGAGTTATTCATAGTCATCTAATGCAGAATGCCCAGTAGCAGACGAAGCACTCCAAGGGTAGTTATGGAATCAGAATACTGCTGTTTTTGTCCATATACCTATTAATTTAATGAACGATATCTAAGAGAAAATAAATTTGCGCTAGATTAAGCCCCATAATTTGTTTTACTTAGCGTTGTATGTGTGTATTAAGTCCCTCTTTTTCAAACCCACAACTTTTTGACAATTATTCCGCATTTAAGAATATTCGCCGCTGAAAAAGCATCGCGATGATAACAATACTGTTGACCTTATAACTTTCTGAATTGCAATGGCGAGCAGTACGTTGCCGGTAACAACCTACTCTAGACACTAGTTGCACAACTTTGGTTCAGACAAAATGTAATACGATTGCGCCAACAATAGGAAGTATTATTCAATATAAATTGTATTTGCAACCAATAATATTAAAACCCTAAACATCTGCTAGCATTTGGAACGAATTTATTTTTCACTGAATCATGTATTTAATAAATAAAACATGTGAATTATTAGAAATTTTCCTAGACTTTTCATTGCTTGTAATTAACATTGAAATAAATAGATTTCTATTAAATGTGCATTATTAATTCAATATTAGCTGAATAGTCGACTGGATTGCAATCATGTGAATCAATACGTATTATATTTAACTCAAAGTGAAGTTTGTCAATAAGAAACCTATACTTATGTACGTCCACAACGACGCGCCTGCGTCATGTTTCTCCCGGCGGCGTACCATAGGCGTAACATTTTAGGGGACACCTGTTTAAAGTCAGGTAGCATTGAAATAAGCCTGCTGTCTAACAAAATATAATAAGCCTTTACAAAAATGAAAATGGCTAGACATAAAAGACTAATTTATTAATATTGAAATATGGACATAACTAAAAAATACATTTTAAGATACAGTTCGGGAAAACCCCAATTTACGTTTAATTGATAACTGATTAGAAGATTGATTACAGGGTGTCGCTAGCAGCCGTGCCGGTCTACTTGGGAATAATACTAATTATATAAAGAAACAAAGGAAGAAAACAAATTTATTCATTACGACATAAAATTAATTTGGTGTTCATACTTCGTATTCTGTTTTGGCGCAATATCTGGTTTCTTTGGGTTACCTCATCATGAATTCTTATCTTGAAATATTGTCTCAGCACGAGTTGTATTAATTCATGGCAGTGGCCATCAATGCACGATTCGTCAAAAAGTGATCGTCAAAATAAAATTGTCATATATGCCACTTGGCAACTTCTTTATGGTATTTATTATTAGAATATTACACACACATTTTAACAAATATATGTTAAAAATATTTGTTGTTTTATGAAAAAATCTAAAGTATTTTTCGGGTCCAGTTAACAATAAAAATAATAATTTTTCTAAAAAAATTACAAGAAATTAGGTATTCTATATTAGTTTTCTAATGGAAAGAATGCGAAAACGTGATTTTTTTTGTTTTTTTTTTACCTGAAACCTGAAACATATTTGTATCGAGAGTACAGGATCCCTCGTTACGTTTTGTCTTCAAATATTTGAACGCTTCATGCCGGGTCCTCCGCTCGCTTAGGGGGCGTAACCAACAAAAACTATCCCCAACTAACCCAAGATATTAGCGAAAACATCCTCCTGAATTAATTTCCCTAATCCCCAAAATGAAACGAAGCGAAATTACAGAAAAGAAAATGTTGACAAACGGACGGCGGAATGTCAGTCACGCCATCCCAACGACCCTTGAGAGCGAAGAGCGACTTTATACCTACGCGAATACGTCCAATAGAAAATGAGCACGCTCGATTGTTTGCTACGCGTCGAAAAATAGTTCTGGATTGAAATATCAATATTACGAAAGAAAACTAATATTCCTAATTTTTTTTCGAAAATCAACTCGAAATAAGTTCCCCTTATTGGCTTAAATAATTCTGTAAAGTAATTTTGATAACATGATTGTTAAGGATCACCTATTTCTCTGCTTCATTACATTATATCAACAACCAAATTTGAATGGTTAATTAATTTTAATATTATAATAGCAAACAAGAAATAGCTAAAATAGGTACTTACTTTTCTAAAATAATGTTCGCAGAGTACGACTATGAGTTCATTTACTTACGCATGGAATGTAAAATTTCGATTCAAATGATTCGATACTTTGTTTTCATGAACATGGCGGAATTATATTGTAATTATATACTAGTTTGTTATATGACGATGTGAACCTATGCAAGTATGCAAGATAACATTTTGCCAATATCAGTTTTTATGCATGTCCTATAAAAGCGGTATAGAGAAGATTATTGACTTTCGGTCTTCACCGAGTTACTTGGTCTTCACGTAGTTTACTAAAAGATCTATTAGCTTTCGGTCATCACCGAGTTACTTAGTCTCGCGTAGTTTTAACTTAATTTTAGTTTTTTACAAATAAGTTATTTCATTATCAAAATAAAACTGGCGCAGTCGGTAGGATTTGTCGGCGATGCGCGTGAATTCGGCAATACGTAAGGGAAGTTTCATCGTGAAAAAACTTAACGTGTAACCAGTACCAGTGGCGATAATCCGTAGCGTTAATCTAATTCAACAATTTACCGGCAATCGACTAAACAACATCTAAGCGAGTGTCTCAGAAATGGATACCTGCCTCCATCAAGTGAGCTCCAGTTCTTTTCCAACTTCGGAAACTCAGACGCTATTAGGCACGTTAACCTATAACGTCTACATAGAATTAGAAGACGCTTTTCGGCAGATAACCCATAACGTCAAAACTAGAATAAGAACTTCATGAACCTCGAGAACTTCAAGAAACTTTTAACAGAAACTAGAATTAAGGAATAAGGTTAGTTTAAGCTTAGTAATAAGTTTTGTTTTTCAACATATTTTTCCTTTTCTTTTCTTTTTAAAATATTTTTGAAATTTAATTTTAGGTTTTGAAATCTTGAAAATCAAATTAATCTATGAAATCTGAAGCTTTAAGATCAACTGTACTATTAAAATCCTTTGATGGTGACCCTTGCCATTTAGAAGCACTTATATATCAAATAGATACATTTCACACAAGGTATTTTAATAATGATGCAAGTCAACAGGAATTTGTAAATTTAGCTATAAAATAAAAAAAATTCACAGTCCTTCACAAAGATGCAACCGGGGGGGACATTGAAAATGCCGAAGCAGAATGCAACGCTTATTAAATTTGAGATCTGTTAAAACTTATAATTGTGTGGAAATATATAGTTGATAGAAGTTTGTGTGAGATCAGGTTAGATTACGTAAGTTCAGTTTAACAAAATATACCGAATAAATGTATATTACTTCAAGTCTCGCTCTTTTTTACAATTCAAAACTTTATAAATGTAATTGTAAAAAGCAAAACACCATTTGCATTCGATTCGTCTCACATTCCTCGATCTAACGATATGAAACACGACTAGTCTGTCGTGACAAACTAAAAGTCACCCTCACCCACCCTCAACACAATCTAATGTAAAAAATTACTTTTAGCAGATAACGCAAGTTAAGTTTACCAAAATATACCACATAAATGCATATTACTTCAAGTTTCTTTCGTTTTTACTATTTATATCATTAGTGGTGGTTGTAAAAACTGCATTCGATTCGTCTCTCAATCCCCGATCTAACGCGGTTAGTTTCACTTAGTATCAACTTATTTTTGTCATTTGAGTCGGTTCCAATACGTTATAATCAATTTTAATAGATTTGGTTAGTCGTCTAATAATTTTCGGTTAGTTTCCCTTAGTCGCAACTTTTTTTACTTATTTGAGCCGGTTCCGATCTGTTATTATCAATTTCAATAGGTTTGGTTAGTTTTGGTTAGTCGTCTAATCAACTTTCGGTTAATTTCACTTAGTATCAGCTTATTTTCGTCATTTGAACCGGTTACGATACGTTATAATCAATTGTAATAGATTAGATTATTTTTGGTTAGTCGTCGAATCAACTTTCGGTTAGTCTCCCTAAGTCTTAACTTATTTTAGTCATTTGAACCGATTCCGATGCGTTATAATCAATTTTAATGGATTTCGTTAGTTTTGGTTAGTCGTTCAATTAACTTTCGGTTAGTTTCACTTAGTCTCAAATTATTTTAGTCATTTGAGTCGGTTCCGATACGTTATAATCAATTTTAATAGATTTGTTTAGTTTTGGGTAGTCGCCTAGTCAACTTTCGGTTCATTTCACTTAGTATCAACTTATTTTAGTCATTTGGACCGGTTGCGATTCGCTAAAATTAATTTTAATGGATTAGGTTATTTTTGGTTAGTCGCCGAATTAACTTTCGGTTAGTTTCACTTAGTCTCAACTTATTTTAGTTATTTGAGTCGGTTCGGATGAGTTAAAATCAATTCTAATAGATTTGGTTAGTTTTGGTAAGTCGTCTAATCAACTTTCGGTTAGTTCCACTTAGTCTCAACTTATTTTACTTATTTGATCTGGTTCCGATGCGTTATAATCAATTTTCATAGATTTGCTTAGTTCTAGTTAGTTGTCTAAACAACTTTCGGTTATTTTCCCATAGTCCTAACTTATTTTAGTCATTTGAACCGGTTCCGATACGTTATAAACAATTTTAATGGATTTGGTTAGGTTTGGTTTGTCGTCAATCAACTTCCGGTTAGTTTCACTTGGTCTCAAATTATTTTACTTATTTAAGCTGGTTCCGATATGTTGTAACCAATTTCAATAGATTTGGTTAGTCGTACAATCCTACTTTCAGTTAGTTTCACTTAGTCTCAAGTTATTTTACTTATTTAAGCCGGTTCCGATACACTATAATCAATTTTAATATATTTGTTTAGATTTGGTTAATCGTCCAATCACCTTTCGGTTCGTTTCACTTAGCCTCAACTTATTTTAGTCATCTGAACCGGTTCCGACGCGTTATAATTACTTTTAATAGAATTGGTTAATTTTGGTTAGTCTCCAATCAAGTTTCGGTTAGTTTCACCCAATCTCAACTTACTTTAGTCATTTGAACCGTTTCCGATACGTTATAAACAATTTTAATAGATTGGATTAGATTTGGTTAGTCGTCAATTCAAATTTCGGTTAGTTTCACTTAATATCAACTTATTTTAGTCATTTGAACGGGTTACGAAACGTTATAATCAATTTTAATAGATTTGGTTATTCTTGGTTAATCGTTGAATAAACTTTCGGTTAGTTTCCTTAGTCTCAACTTATTTTACTTATTTGAGCTGGTTAATCAATTTTAATAGATTTGTTAATTTTGGTTAGTCTGCTAATCAACTTTCGGTTAGATTCACTTAATATCAACTTATTTTAGTCATTTGAACAGGTTACGATCCGTTATAATCAATTTTAATAGATTTGATTAGTCTTGGTTAATCGTCGAATCAACTTTCGGGTAGTTTCACTTAGTCTCAACTTATTTTAGTCATTTGAGTCAGTTGCGATACGTTATAATAAATTTTAACAAATTTGGTTAGTATTGGATACTCACGAGTCAACTTCCAGTTAGTTTCACCTAGTCTCCACTTATTTTACTTATTTGAGCCGGTTCCAATACGTTATAATCAGTTTTAATAGATTTGGTTAGTTTTGGTTAGTCGTCTAATCAACTATCGGTTAGTTTCACTTAGTCTCAACTTATTTTAGTTATTTGTGTCGGTTCCGATACGTTATAATCAATTTCAATAGATTTGGTTAGTCGTCTAAACAACTTTCGGTTAGTTTCTCTTAGTCTCAACTTATTTTACTTATTTGACCTGGTTCTGATACGTTATAATCAATTTTAATAGATTTGGTTAGTTTTAGTTAGTCGTCTAATCAACTTTCGGTTAGTTTCACTTAGTCTCAATTTATTTTAGTCATTTGAGTCGGTTCCGACACGTTATAATTAAGTTTAATAAATTTGGTTACTTTTGGTTAGTCGTCTAATCAACCTCCGGTTAGTTTCACTTAGTCTCTACTTATTTCAGTCATTTCAGTCGGTTTCGATACGTTATAATTAATTTTAATAGATTTGGTTAGTTTGGGTTAGTCGTCTAATCAACTTTTGGTTAGTTTCACTTAGTCTCTACTTATTTCACTTATTTGAGCTGGTTCTGATCCGTTATAATCAATTTTAATAGATTTGGTTAATTTTCGTTATTCGTCTAATCAATTTGCGGTTAGTTTCCCCTTCCTAGATCTGTGGTTAGTCTCATTTAGTCCCAACCTATTTTAGTCATTTAAGTCGGTTCCGATACCTTATAATCAAGTTTAATAAATTTGGTTAGTTTTGGTTGTTGGTTTTACGAGAATATGGCCATGAACTATTACTCAAACAAGTTGCTTAGTGCAAAGATAAAATATTTTCAACTTTTAACCAATTAAAAAATTTATTTAAAGAGAACATGAACAATTTATAATCATACTACCTGATACTATAGGTGCTTTGATGGAAAAACACACCTATTGGAATTTTGCCTATAAATTATTATTTTTTTTATTATTTATATGCAAAATTCCAATAGGTGTGTTTTTCCATCAAAGTACCTATAGTATCAAGCAGTATGAATATAAATTGTTTATGTTCTCTAATAAAAAACATTTTAATTGGTTAAAAGTTGAAAATATTTCACCTTTGTCAGCAACTTGTTTGAGTAATAGTTCATGGACATATTCTCATACAAAATAATTTTACTATTTTTTATTGTTAATACGGGCTCCAATTTTCCACTTAATGCAAAAACCAAAATAAAATGTTTTAAAGAATATAAAAAATTTAAAAGTACCTGCCTTAAATTATTTAAAATTACGCCGAAGCAAAATATATAAATTAAAAAAAAATAATAAAAATTAAAAAAAAAGTTAGTTAGTTGAATCAACTTCCGGTTAGTTTTACTTAGCCTCAAGTTATTTTACTTACTTGAGCCGGTTACGATACGTTATAATGAGTTTTAATAGATTTGGTTAGTTTTGGTTAGTCGAACTTTCGGTTAGTTTCACTTATTCTCAACTTATTTTAGTCATTTGAATTGGTTCCGATACGTTCTAATCCATTTTAATAGATTTGGTTAGTTTTGGTTAGTCGTCCAATCAACTTTCGGTTATTTTCACTTAGTCTCAATTTATTTTCCTTATTTGAGTGGGTTCCGATACGTTATAATCAGTTATGCATACACCGTGTCGTGACGTTCACTAAAATTTTCCGTGTCGTGGTGCGACTTTGGAAACTCACTGTCAAGAAACCAAAGTATTCATCTGAACCGGCTCCGATACGTTATAGTAAAATATAATGTTTATGGTTAGTTTTCGTTAGTCGCCAAAATTCGGTTTTGTGTAACTTATTTCGATATATTTTAGCCCGATTTGGTTACTTTTGATTAGTTTTAGTTAGTCATTCAATCCACTTTCCGATATGTTATAACCAATTTTAATGTTTTTGGTTAATTTTGGTTAGTCGCCAAAATTCGGTTAATTTGGGTTATTTTTAACTTACTATAATATTTTTAATCTGTTTCAATACGTTTTAGCCATACCAAATATGGCTGCTTTTGCTTGGTTTAGATTAGATTGGGTTAGATTATCGTCGTGGGTAGTCGTTCAATCAATATTCAGTTAGGTTTAATTTTAGTCATTTCAAGCGGCGGCGATACGTTATAATCGAATTTAATGTTTTTTGGTTTGGGTAGTTTTGGTTAGTCGCCAAAATGCGGTTCGTTTTGGTTAGTTTTAACTTACTTTAATATTTTTAATCTGTTCCGATACGTTTTAGCCTTTTGTGGAACTTTTGGTTACTTTCGGTTAGTCGTTGAATCAACTTTCGGTTAGTTTCAGTTAGTTCCAATTTATTTTAGTAATTTGAACCGGATCCGATAGGTTATAACCAATTTTAATTTTTATGGTTAGTTTTGGTTATTCGCCAAATTTTGATTACTTTGAGCTAGTTTTAACTTACTTTTATTTTTTTCGATTCATTTTACCCCTTTTTGTGCTTCTGGTTACTTTTAGTTAGTTTGGGTTAGTCGTTGAATCAACTTTCGGTTAGTTTCAGTTAGCCTTAATTTATTTTTGTCATTTGAACCGATTCCGTCCTCAGAAACAGACTATCACGATCTCTCACGTATATTACGTGAGGTGCCAAATGTAGCATGCACTTTTTCGTGATTTGATACCCCATAATAGGAAAACAAAAACATTTTCAATGTTAATAACTTCTGTCGCCGATGATTTCATTTTATAGCGACCTGATTCACAAGGATGGGTAGAGATAAAAATCGCCCTTCGTCAAAAATTTTCAGATCCAATCACAAGAGCTAATCTTCAAAAGCAATTGATATTTTTGTATAGGTAGATTATTACTTTTACTACATAAATTAAATGATAAAATGAGAATTATCGTAGCGAACGTTCACGAAAGACAAGTCTTAGCTGAACCAAATGAATTAACTGCAATACAAAGTCTTTATGCTAATACATTTGATGATTTACAAACAATTTTAATGGTACCCCTGCCTCGTAATCAAAATTTACAAGAATTCAATTTTACCATTAGTTCCAAGATCCCAATATCAACAACAACCTCAACAAAACCAGATTTTTCCTAGTCAACCAATTCCATTGTATCCAGGACCGATACAACGATATTACCCAACAAATAGACAAGTCTTTGGTCCACCACCCAGATCTCAAAACGTTTTTGCTAAAAATACTCATCAGCTATTTCCAAAATCAACACCTATGTCAGGAGTCCGTGTCCAAATAAGGCGAACAACCTTCTAGAATTCAACATCAATCCCGATCTCAAACGAGACCCAACCAAAAATTTGTTTTTGAGGAATTAACTAATATAGAACAAGGTGTGTTTTGATCCCGAAACATAATATGACAATGATCAAACCACGGAATTAGATGCTGATCAATTTCAAACTAATCATTATGATTATGACATTTATTATAAATTGAAAAGAATATCTTGATATAACTGATGTCCAACATGATTTTCAGGAAATAACTCCGCCTTAACTTTAAATAGCTTCCAAATAAATTAATTACCTTTTATAATAATCCCCAATACTAACATACAACTTTTAATAGATACAGGTTCCCATGCCTCTCTATTACGCCCATCTATTGCTTAAAAATATTTTTCAGAAACTATTCGTCCTCCTAAAAGTGCTATTCAAACTTGTACCAGTTCAAAGATAACCACACACCAAGCTAGAATACATCTTTTGGTACCTTTTGGTATTCAAACCTATTAATTTTATGCTATTTGCATTCCATGAATATTTTGATGGAGTAATTGGAATTAGATCTTTCAAATTTCGGTTTTAATATTGACTTACAGAACCAACTATTAATTAATTCTCAAATATACATTCCATTGCAATATCGAACTGACTTCAGTACACAAGTAATTGAAATTCCACCATTTACTAATGAGAAAGCAAAATTAAGAATTTCGGAACCAGGCGGAGGAATTCCTTTTCCCATATTTTGAAAATGATTGTATTAAATTTCAAAAAACCCTTGTTAAAGTAGAAAATGGTGAAATAACTATAATAGGAGTGTGTAACTTTTCTGATAAGAATTATGCATTAAAAACTCCACAAGATAGTTATTCTCTTGAAACATTTTCACAAGATCACTTTGAGATTTTTAACATAGAAAAATCAATACCAACATATGTCATACTATTGAAAACAATACTCTAAATGATGATATGTCCAAGCTGATTCGTCATCTACACTTAAACAAAGAAGAGCGACAACAACTATTTCAAGTTATTAAAAAATATAGTAAAGTTCTTCCTAAACCTGACGATGCCCTTACTTTCTCAAAACAAGTAAAACATATTATAAAAACTGCAGATGAAATCCCAATTCATACTAAAATTTATCTATCTCCGCACATTCATAAACAAGGGGTAAGCAAATAAATCGAACAAATGTTACATGATATTATTCACCCTTCGAATACCCATTGGAATTCACCGGTTTGGATCGTACCAAAAAAGAAACTAATGCCTCAAACCAACAAAAATTGTGACTTGTGATCGATTGTCGTAAATTGAATGAAAAAACAATAGATAACCGATATCCTTTACCCAATATTACAGACATACTTGACAAACGAGATGGATCCTAGTTCGATTCCAAAAATAGCATTTAATGTTGAAAGCGGCCATTTTGGATATTGACGAATATCGTTGTGCTTAAAAGCGCTTCAGCGAGTCATGCATAATGTTCTACATGCATTACAGGGAAATTTATGCCTTGAATACATGGATGACATAATCGTCTACTCAACTTCCTTGCAAGAACATATTAATGCAATTAAACAAGTTTTTGAGAGACTCATTAAATTCGATATGAAAATACAAGTAGACAAAGCGGAATTTTTACAAAAAACGTAGAATTTTTGGGTCATTTTATTACTTAGTACGGGATAAAAGTTAACCCAAAATAGATGGAAGCGATAAAATAAATTCTAATACCTAAAAATCCCAAGCAGATAAAATCTTTCCTCGGATTAGAAGAATACAATAGAAAATTTATAAAAAATTTCGTTAATATAACAGTGAGAGGAGAGAGGTTCACCAAATGTCTGAAAAAAAATCAAAAAGTAATACATGATTATAATTTTCAAGAAGGTTTAATCTTTGTAAAACAATATAAATTATTGATCCAATACTTCAATATCCACACTTTGAAAAACCATTTATATTAACAACCGATACTTCGAATTACGCTCTAGATGCGGTATTATCACTAGGAATTATAGGAAAAGATTACCACTTGCTTACGCAAGTCGAACATTACACCCAGCCGAATGTCACTATTCTACAATCAAGAAAGAGTTACTTGCTATTGTCTGGGCAACTAAATATTTTCGTCCATACCTTTTTGGAAGAAAATTTACAATAGTAAATGAACACAAACCGCTTATTTAGTTATTTTCAATTAAAGAACCAAACTCAAAATTAGTAAGATGGCGCTTAAAGTTATCCGAATACGACTATACAATCCAATGTAAAAAAGGACTATGAACACCAATGCTGACGCACTGCCACGCATACGAAATTGATACCAATCCTATTAACATTAGTGATGACAACAAAAAACACGATAAAAACCGCGATTACTGGTACGTAATTGACAAAATTTTTAAAAACTTAAGAAGAAGCTATACCTCAAGTAACCTTTGATTACGTTGAACCTAAAAACATAAAACCTTAAGAGAAAAGAAATCAGAAATCAGAAAAAAGAATCATGAGGTAAACACTATTTCTAATGTTCTAATAAGGCCAGGTACTTCTAAAAATATTACCAAATAACCTACTCTAACAATTAAAGATAATCCTTATATTACCTCGAACAAAGACACTGAGCATAGTAAAACAATACCAGATGATAACACAATTCAAACATCACTAGAAGATCCAATTTTAGGATGAATATTTATAAAAATCAAATTATAATAAAATTTTCCAAATTGGAAAAATGTAAAGCGGAGATATCAAACATTTTCCCGGAAAAAACTAGAAAGATTATTCTTAACACGTTGAGTGCCGTATGAGACCAAAGTGGCTTCACCATCTTTTGGGAATTTACGGCCTCGTGAAGCCACAGTGGTCTCATAGAAATAATCTGTAATTTTTGCCGCGTGCTGCTACAATGGCTTCACAGAGTGCATTTAAATATATGGAGGCTTAAAGTAGGTGGCCTATATGTCCCGAAAACTGTTTCGGCCCATGTCTAGTGAAGCCGGCCTGGCACCACGGGACAATTTAGTCAGGAGACACGATTTTTTTAATTTTTTTGTGTTTATCCTTTTATTTGCGCTTTTTTTTTTTCAGGAATAAAAAAAAATTTGTTTACAGATACCTGAAATATATTGTTACAAAACTATTATAAAAGTAAAAACACGTAAAGAAATATTATGATATTATACAATACAGAAAATTATACATTTCAAATACGTTTTTTAGTTTCATGAGTATCAAAAAAACAACCCAGACAGTAAAATTTATCGCATGCTGTACCGGGTGTTTCACTATAAATGGAACCCCCCTTTAACTTTTTCAATTGACGTTTTAGAAAAAACGTCAAATACAAAAAATAAAGGGTATGATGTGAAGTTTTTTGTGGCATAGCACAGTTGTATACAGGGTGTTCCACAAATGCGGGATTAAACAAAGTTCTAGTTTTTTAAATGGAATACCCTATATATTATTGCATATTTGGATTTTGCGGAGAATTCTAGACATATTTCATAAATAATATCCTATACCTATCTGTTACTGTTTTTGAAATATTGACAGTTGAAAATCGACCATTTACCAAGTTTGACAGCCTGTAAAATCTAAACGGCTAAAGATAGAGCAAAATGGTTTGCACTTTCCTATCTTG
>MU182075.1:183062-213294 GCA_016904865.1 Pissodes strobi
CTCCAGAGTGACTTAAGAATTGAAGCGCGTTCAATTATATATTCCTTGTTAGAAACATTAATATAATCCTTGCGGAAATTATAATTCAAAATTTCTAACTGCAAATATTGAATTGAACGCGCTTCAATTCTAAGGAATACATGTTCCTTCGAGGCAGTTTACATGATTACAAATTATTATTATTCGGATATTTCCAATTATATGTTAAATCATTAGAAGCACGTAAAAAGCAGGCCCAAACTTTTACATATCTTTTTTAACTAAACGTAGCAACAGATCTCAGCATCAACGATCTTATTGAAAGCTGGTTTTCATCAGGGGCAAGCACTGGAAGTTAAAAAATAAACAATAACAAAGTATAAGAACGAAAATAGTTAGGTAGAAAATTTAAAGATCGTAAAATAGTTTTCGCAAAGTGTTTTATTTATTTGTGAAAGCCGTTCATTAGAAAACTTCTATTTACAGGTAATCATAATAAACAATGAGAGTTATAGAGTAAATACCTAGAATTTTCAGAACAGTTTTATTGAAATGCGCTCCTAACTAAATAAAGTTTAAGGAAAGATAGGAACTGAAAAGATAAAGACGTGGGGTGTTGATGAGGTTTAGTATATAGTCAAGAAGTTAATTAAATTTCCAAATATTTGGTTTTTAACATAATGGGAGCATGATTAGATTAAAATTGATTACTGGACTGCGTCACAATTTCCATTTGCGCCACTTTTAAAGTATCGTGTCCTGATCATCTTTCATGACAATACCTTAATACAAATGAGTTTCGGTTACTTTAGTATCTTTGGTCCATTAGTATTTAGTGTAGTAAGCAGTAAGCAGCTGCGCATCGATAGTATTTTATTACCAGATTTGATTGCATTATCATACCTTTAATGTTTAAATAATACGACATAGAGGAACACCTAAACGCAGGGTTTTAGTCAATCACAAGCCATAGCAAATTAGACGCTTAACAGTTTGTTAAGACATGCAGTGCACGCAGTGCCACGTTCATTTTAGCTTCTAATTTTATTTATTTGCGTTCACCCCAGATTAGAAGATATTGAAAGTTAATAAAGTTGTAATAAAAATGTAAATTTAGAGATGTATACTTAGGTCAATATTTCTAAGCGTGCAAATGGCCATTTTTAGCTCAAAAACCGGGTTCTGGGTGGGGGGGGATGATTTTATTTAAAAGCGCCACCAACTTTTAGACTGAACAAGTCAGAAAATTAACAAGATTCTATTTGAAGATAATTTTGGCAAAGGCTTTGAAAAAACACACAAATAATATAACCAGAAATAAATTAATCAAAAAAAATCAAAGCGTTAAAATTACTAAGACGAATGAATTCAATTTAACTACATTTGCTATGTCCTGTTTGGAACACTACGACTAAAGGAAAATAAATTAAATACAGATTTATTTCCAAAAAGAGAAATAATTGTTGGCTTTGTTATAGCCTCTTAATAGTTAGACCTCCAGTCACTCACTCAAGGTACTCTGTCTCTTAAAAATTATGCACAGCGGTAGTTACTATATTGAATTGTAGAAAATGTATGAATCACTTATCGCACACTTTCTAAATAATTTAGGTTACTTGAAGTAATGCCTGAGGCATAATATATCTTTTTAAAGCCGAAAATTAAATTGTCAGTTAACGCTGACGTGGCGGAAAACTACTTGTTATCAACAGACAAGATTGCAAATTAATAAGAAATAAATACTTAATAAAGGACTCAATTAAAATCCGAAGTAAACTTTAGTTAATTGCCATATGAAATAAGGTGTCTGTTATGCCATTTAACAAAAGAGAATAGTAACTGGAGAAAACGTTAATCAATCGTTTTGCAACAAGTAGGGCTTCTAATAATTACTTATAAGAGAATAATTATGTGAAGGAATATAAATATTTCTGAAATTACTCAGAATATGACCATGTTTGGTTTACACTTCCTGAGTCCCCTAGAATATAATATCAGCTAGCAATATTGTGGTTGCAACCCGTTAGAACAATACCCGTGAAATCGAAAATGTTATACGTTAACGCGTTATTCAAATAGTTAGTTCTGAAAATAAGAAAACTTTAGGTTTGCTTTAAGCTCAAATGAAAATAATTATAACGGTATTGAGCGAGAAAAACAACGGAAAAAAACGAGTTTTAAACTGCTTACTGAATATGTGCTAAATAAAAAAAAGTTTAAATGCTGGCTATAACGATGTAAATTAACCAGCAATTAAAACGTCAAATTAAATTTTGCTTATCTGGACTTCACGATCCGGCCTGCTGATCTGATCAATAAGAACTCATAGGCACCTCTCCAAGCAACTTTCAGAAAGAAACGTGTACATGCCCGATGAGCACAGGGGACATCTCTGGGTAGAAGAACTCTTCTACGCCTACAGGAAAAACAAACCCCAAAAAACATCTTCGGTAGAAAAAAGATTCTTCGTGTAAAGAAACATGTAAAACATATTTAAGATCTTTGCTCTAAACCCCAAACAAGTAAAATTTGCAGGTAAAGAAAGTAAAACGCAAAAAAGAATATATTTTATCTGTTAAGGGCTTTTTATCTGTTTTAGAACGTTTAAACGAGCTCGGCTGCCTTAGAGAGATCGAGAAGAAAATAAAGAAACTTAGTACTATCCACAGGGAGGTACAAAATGGCGATACATAAAAAAGAGAAGGCGACTCAGCTGCGACAAAGACAGTGAAAAAATTCCAATTTTGAATCTGAACCCAGGCACCAAACAGTAAATGCTTTAAAGATAAGTTAAGAAAATATCGCCTGAGTCTCAAAAATGGGTCCAGTAAAATATCTCCACAAGGTATTTCACAAAAAATATCTACCGCGACACTCACACTGCGCCAGACACAAAGGCCGACTTTTGAAGAGTATTCTTTGTTCGATTTTTCAGGATGGAAAGGGGAAATAACGTTCGCTACTCCACAGCATATTCCTTTCCAGTACCCATCTAGCCAATTCCATATAAGCTTCATGCCACACGTCACACATAAATAGGGCTTTCCCGAAAATATTTGAAGCAATTGTCCAACGTTCAGTCTCAACAAATCTTGCCTAATCTAAACAGATACCCTGAGGGGTTGAGGCTGTTTGGAAAGTTCAGATGAATTTGAAAAATAAACTATTTTCCTGTTACTCCACTTTATAAGCGCAAACTCATCTTTACTCCTACTTGAATCAAGTTGGTCTTTTATCTGTAATTTTGTCATTTTATTACGCAGAGCGTTTAGTCGCCTATATTTTGCAAACCTGCATAATTGACAGTGCAATTAAAACAAAATACCGTCAGGCGGTTTAGTAGGGTATAACAATTTTAGATTTTAGTATACAACTACTCTTGAAAAATATCTCATTAAATTATTTTGAAACATCTAAAAGCAGTGTACTAATTATCTTTAGTATTATTATTAGTCTATATTTTGCTTCACTAATATAGAACCTTCTCTATAATGCGTTGAAATCGCCTGCGCCTGTCGAATCTGTCCAAATGCGATTCCAAGTGTCTATATTAAACACAATCATACCAATAATAATTATTAGATATCTGTTGTGCGCTAAATACAGAAATTTATGTATGGAGCAACCAAGGACACGCTCTGACACTCACTCTTCAATAAATTATTAATTCCAATATCGATTTTCCTGATCTAAAGCCACTGGGCACTTTTAGTACTCTGCAGTGTATTTAGGTTGCCTCTCCTTAGAACAATTTGTTTCTCAGAATCTACGATCTGTAGACTATTACGAGTATAAAGTCTTTGAGTGAAGACTTTGACTTTTCGTCTCCAGCAAAACTGAGCCCGCTCGCATTTTATACCTGAATCTCGTGTCTTAGTAACTCGAAGTAAGTAAAAGCGCTTTATTGCTAATTTCTTATGGTCTAGCTTGGGTTTGTTATCAAACCCTAGTAGTGGACGGAAAAATCTAAAACTTTTCTAGTTACGGATCCCCGGAGCATTACTGAAATATCCGAGACGGGTGACGACGTCTCACAGTTGTCTCTGGACTCTAGTAACCAAAGCGAAAGAACACAGATCCTAAAGGAAGTCGAAGACGCCAGTAACATAGAAACCATAAAAGAGGCACCGAAGCAATTTATCAGACCTAGGCGCGTGATCCATAAACCCAAGACCCCGCTAAAAGCCAAACCAGCCTCGCCACCACCTATTGTTGTTAAGGGAGGGCTGGTTAGCCATCATCAGTTTGTAACTAGTATGAGGGCCGCAAATATCAAAGAATGTAAACTTAAATATACACGTAACTCGGTAATAATCTGGTGTAAAGAATCCAAAGATTGGAATAATCTTAAACGAATGTTTGATACCGAGAATATTGAGTACCATTCATATGCAGACAAACTAGCAAAAACTCGCGCTTTCGTATTGAATGGCTTGGATGGGGGCATCCAACCACAAGAAATAAGAAATGCGTTAATAGAAGAGCACGGAATGAGAATCAAAGATATCTTTTTGATGAAGAAGACGAGAACACCTCTATACCTGGTGGTGACTGAAGGAGGAGTCACACTTAAGCATTTAAATCAAAATTGCAAGTTTCTCATGAACATTAGGGTAAATTGGGACTACCGAAGAAATGAGAAACCAATAATGCAGTGCAAGAGGTGTCAGGGGGCATGGGCACGCCTAGACCTATTGCCAACGTGGGTGGCGGTGCTCGAAGTGCGCTGGCACCCACCAAATCATTGCATGCACCAACGATTTGGTTAAGTGTGCAAACTACAATGGGGCACATCGATCAATCGACCCAGAGGGCTCTGTATACACCTTCAAGGTGAACCAGCTGACGCAGCCGAAACAACCGCAGAGTACTCGAAGAAGATGCAAACCCGCGCCGCCTCCAGCAAAGCCTGCATGGCAAGGGCAGCGAACTGCAGCTGAGGGCAAAGGATATGAGAAAGACTTTCCCCCATTGGGGCCCGGAAGATCAACAAACACGGTAAATAGTGCTCGTTAACCAGTGCGCGAAAGTGAACGACTGATTGATCAAACCGTAAGTACCGACAATTTCAGGCCGATAACCGATAGCACCACCATTAACACATTCACACGATTACAGACAGTTACAAACAAAATTAATTCAATGATGAACATATACGAATTACTCAAAGCATTAGAAGACTTCGCAGGCTATCTTAAAGCCTGCGGAGGAAACAAACAGGCAATGAATTGCTGGTTGAATTTGAATTTGAAATTTGTACATGCATTTCAAGATTGAATCGAAAGATTTAAAGTTTTGACACCTACCTCCGTTCGAACGTAGAAGGCGGAACCAGCGAATTGGAACTGGCAACGTCCATTTCCATACTTGTAAATTTGTATACACTATATGTTGTGATGTCAATACGAAGTATGGGTTTTCGGAGATTTTTCCCTACAGATAATACGCACCTACAATACACACATAAACGTGAGAAACAATCACTAACATCCGTAGGTCACACATAAACGCAAAACGATTGAAAGATTTACTAGGTAATTTGATATACGCCCTGAATTTGTCGATATTCTAGTTAGTATTACCTGTCCCATACTGTGTCGGGCATATGCCGTAGCGAGTCAATATAAAAGCCTCAACCAAACTCGACGGATAGATTAGGTAGGCTAAGTAGATGTAAGAAATATATGAATAAATGATGTGATTGTCGGCTCTATAGTCACATCTAGCAAATCATAAAGTTAGAACATTCTTTCCTCTTCCTTAATTATATGCTCTACTCATTTGCTCGACTTTTGGGATTCGATTTGCTTGCCACAAAACCTTTAACTTTGCTCAGATCAATTCTATTCTGTTCAGATAACAGAGATGGGGAGAGAACGAAGTACTCTAACAATTCGTTTTAAAGCCATTTCATCGATTTCAACAATTTCAAGTAACTTGTTCTTAATTATACCCCCCTTTATATGGGATCCGTTTTGAAAAAAGCTATTGGATAATATTGTTTTTTCTTTAAGAAAAAGTTGGTAGTTTTTTAAGTTTCCTAAAGTGGAAACAACGATAACTGGTTGAGAAGGAATGAAATTCAGCATCTGCGCAAAAAAGCATTTGCGTTCGTGTCTTCGTGATAATCACCAGCTTTCTTTCACCGAAATGCTAGTAAACCGCCATATACACCAATAGATGCTTTAATACCAGTTGATCATCCTTCTATTAAAGCTTGAGGCGAAGTTGTTATATTTTCGTCATGTCATATTTTGCCAACTGTGTATCATTTGTTTACTCTAGTTTCGTTCAAATAATAGATATTTACACCAACCAAAAATTTTGTCTTTTTCCACCAGAATTGATTTCCTACTTTGCAGTTTTCGTAACGAAAATCCATTTGTAAAAAAACCTCTACAGTGTCATTTTTTTCTTTTGATGATTTGATTGGGCCACATTTTTCCTCACGTGATAGTTTGTGTAATTTTTTAATACATTTCAACTATTTTTGCAATATCGGTTATTGGGTTGTGGTGTTTAAGAACATTGTTAGCAGTTAGAAATAATAAGTCTTATTTTATAGACAGAGCACGTCAAAGTTAAATGTGAATGATAATCAATTTAAACTAGTCTGTCGATCAGTCGAGACGCTAAAATAATTACCTAATTTAACGATACTACATGTATATGAGACACAATACAATTCTTTGAAAAGAATCATAAACAATTCAAGTATACCTCAAACGACAAGACATTATAATTATCGAATTAAGTGCAAATTTATTAAATGTTTGTCAATTAGACTTGTTTTTCTTTTTACTGTTCTTACTGGCGTAGATCGATCCTACCTGAGCTACATAACTCCTTCGTCATCCGGCAATGGAACAACCAACATCTAGTATAACTAGCCCAAGTTTCTAACCGGATGCCGATATGAAGAGCATAAATTCCTGACAATATCCAAATGTTCAAAATCCCTATCGTACACAAGACATTTAAAATCACTTAAATAATATCTAAATGTAATATATAATGAAAATAAACGTGGAGACAAGAGTCAACATTAGAGACAGTTACCTAGTCAGATATATAATGCTCGAAACGAGTCAAGTATTTGTCCCTTGGCTGCAGCACGACAGATATATCATTCCGTAAAGATAAATTTGCGAGAACTTATTTTTGAAATGGAAACGTTGTGCAATAAAATATGCCTCTGGTTCAGTTTTATGACATTCGACGTCTTCTTAGAATCATGTCGGGAAAGTTTTGAATCGTCCTTGATAATAATGCTTTAAGCAATAAACATATAAGGAAGGGTAAGATGGCGTCTCCTAAAACTCATATATTTTTAATGACAATCATATTCTCACATTCCTAGACATGAATTACTTTATATTATATAATAAATATAGTTTATGACATGAATAGCATGTGCTTCAAATGCTGTTTTAAACCTGTGAACATGGTTTACATTTATCTTTTGACACTCACCTACATAGTTTATTAAAAGAGGTAGGTAAAAAATTTTATATAAAATTTATATGGTTGGATGGATGGTGAACTATCGAATGACAGTAACTTCGAATTTAACCCGGGGATAAAATTAACCGGAACTTATAAACTTCCGGTTAAAAGCAAAGTTGTTCTCATTCGCTAGTTTACGGAAACCTAAGACAGGAATGTGCAAACCGATTTCTTTAATCTCGTGCAGTTTGGATTTTAGAGCCTGTCAAAGTGTCAAAATGACCGACTTTCAACTGTCAAGATTTCATAAACAGCTAAAGATAGATATAGGATATTATACACGAAATGTGTTTAGATTTCTCTAGAGAGTCCAAAAATGTGGTAATGTAAAAGGTGTTCCATTAAAATAAAATGAACTTGCATTAAAAAGCTTTAAATACCTACACAATTTTACTTATAATAACGTAATCATAATTAATACACTGCGAGAAATTGACGCCCTACTTATGCACTATGGTAAAAGTTAATGTGGTAAAATGTAAATTTAGTGTCACTTGAACTTACTTCCCCTTAAAATTTTTCAATAATAGAATAGGAACCAGGCTAACAAATATAAATAAACACGCTTCAGAGAGTTAGAATTTGGATTAGTTTTTAATTAAACTGCAATTTATAATGAGAGATATTAGCGAGTCTGGAAAGGACATACCATTATTTAAGTGCAATTAGGTCATTTTGGAATTTTTCTATAATTTTTTGTTATTGCCTCAAAGTACGAAAAGTGTGGTCTGAACTATTTTACGTAAGCGACATGACAATTGGACAAAACTACTCAACTAATCGCCAAATACATATTTAAACATTATTATATATTATTTACTACTGCCATTAGCTACAGGTTTTATCAAATAATTATTTTTGAATAATAACGTTTAGCGGGCTATAAGCAAATATATCTATATACCTCTTTATCCATAAAATGGTCTATACCTGTTATAGATTAAAATTAATAACTATGACACAATTATGTTATTTTGATGCTTTCTTCTTATTATATAGCTGGTATTTCGCATTCCAGCACCATAAATACACAATTTTCAAATAAATTCACACATATATAATTCAAGCAGTTTATGCGGCGAGCAAAAGTATCAAATGCAAAAAATAAAACAAGCAGGAATAGAGGTCCAAATTGGTAACTTTAGTTAGTTATTATTCTTTTGATGTTACGTTAATTTGTGTTATTGTTCTCGATATAAATGTGATTCTAATGTCTTACTTTTTAAATCTATAGAATGTGTGTAACGTAGTGATAAGACCAAACTTGCGCAGTTATTCCGAATACTCAACAGGATGAAAACGTGAATAGAAAAAGAGTTGAGTAAGCTCTCTTGCATCGATCCAAATTCAGATTGCCAAAGCAAAATATTATTGATGAAGGAACAAGAATACCTATGCGCTAATTGTGATCAGAGGATTCAAAAGTTAATGGAATTAGAAAGAAATTGGGCGTCAATTCACATGGAAGGTCTAGTCTGAAAACAAACAGAAAAATGTTATGTTTGCAATGGTTTCACCAACAATAGACTTTCACTTGACATGCGTATTGATTTTTTTTAAAAAACTAATATTTTTATCCACGATTAAGTCCGATGCTGTATAGACTATTTATCCATTTCTGGAGATATTCAGTTGCAATTCATGCAAAACGTAATATCGGATATGTCAGTTTTATTAAATGGAAGATATGTATCTGTATGGTACTCAAAGTTGCGTGACATGGTACATTTATCATCCGAATTGGAATACGATTATGAGAAGAACTTCACCGATGAAGAAAAGACTTCACTTACTTCATTAAATAAACAAAAATTTAGACGTTCTTGTGTTCCCGTGGACGTAAGTGGACAAAGAAGATATGTATCGATCTGTTTCGAACTTTTCTTCTCGGCAAAGTGTTAGTTTGAGTATAATCGTTGTTAGAACTAGTTTGCTATCACGCTTTGTGATTGAAAAGTTGTGATTTCAGTTGCAGTAAGTGCTACACAGAGAACAGTTCTTACATAGGCGCATAAACGGTTAAAAATATCAAAAGAAGCTGGTTTCTCTAGTAAATGCTATACTCAAGTCAATTAAACACCTTTGCTAGATCCGTATATACGACAACAGTCTGAGTTCTGCTGTCAATATTTTCTGCTATATGTTGAAGGATGACCGTAAGATTAGTCACAGTTGAGCGACCCCTCATGAAACTATGTTGATGAGGAAAAATAGCATTGTTCACATGATGATGAATTTTACGTTCTGGCAGTATTTTCACAATTTTACAGGAATTGCAAATGATAAAAATGGATCTGTAATTTGCAATATCACTTCGAATACCCTTCTTGAGAATAGAGAAGACTTTGGAACATGTCCAAATACACAGAATTGTGCAGGAACGCGCGCAAATACTTATTAAGCTGGTTAAAGAAGATATCAAAATAAGGGCATAACCCCTTAAAAAAATGCCGGTATATTGTTTGGCCCTGTTCTCAATGGTAAAATAAGTTAAGTTTAATAATGTAATGGCATCTCAGATTCCGAATTTATAACGGATCTTTTATAGGTAATGCCTATTGCAGCCTTAACTTTAGTATTCGTTTCAACTCCTCAAAAGCAAATATATCATTATTTCTTTTGTATAAGCGCCAGCATTTTGATTCACAGTAAATGAGGTTTGATAACACTGCCATTAAGCCAAGGTGGATATCTTTTTGTATTATACCATCTATATACAATATACTTTCTACAGGGTGTCCGGATGTTCGACCGACAACGCTTGACAGATGATAGCCCTTGCAAATTGATGAAAAATGATATAGGAACATATACCCCTTAGGTGCCTAATTTTCGAGATACATGGTGTTAAAGTCAATTTTTCTGCAATAATTCGCAAACTGAAAAAATATTTGTTTCAAAATTGTTAAGTGACCTCCTCTTTTGACCTCAAATTTTGACCACTAACACGCTTTTGTCTCTTTATCCAGTGGCGTGCTACAGAGGGAGACGTTATTTTAACTCCATGTAATTGTTACGATACTGGGTTAATCACGATTCTTTGCTATGTTTTTAATTCCTTGTTTATTGTTCTTCAAAAAAGACATAAGGTTTAACTATGGTAAAAGCAACAGTTTTCGAGATATTTGTCCTCCAATAAAAGCTTGTCCCGGTTCTTATTAATTATTACCTACCATGTATATTTTGTAACAAGCGTATTTATGGCGCATTTGCTGTTAAGTTGGCACTGACAATACTTGTGTATGTAACATTACCTGTCATAAGTGAAATTTTTAGTTAAATCTCTAACAAGATTTTACATTAATTTTTCTATCATTAAATAATGAATTATTATTCTTTCGACGAGTTGACTGACATGCTATTAGCATACGGAGAAGCTGGGGCAAATGGTAGAATGGCAGTACGTTTGTACGAACAAAAGTTCCCGAATCGGAGAATATCTCATCATTCAACGTTTAAGAGTGTTGAAAGGAGGCTTCGTGAAACGGGTAACTTACTCATTAAAAGGGATAATGCCGGGAGGCCAAGAACCACCAGAACTGTTCGACTTGAAGAGGCTATATTAAATAATATTTTTGAGAAACCTTCTTTAAGTACTAGGACAATAGGCCGGGCATTGAACAAGGGCAGTTCTACTGTAGAAGAAAATTTGCAGGAACAACTGCTACATCCTTATAAATGCACCCGAGTACAGGCATTAGAACCCAGAGACTATCCCCGATCCCGTGAGAGTGGATTTTTCAAATTAGTTTAGACAAATGTGTCGTGAAGATGAAAATTTTCCCAAATATGATTTATACACACACGAGGCGAAATTTACGAGGGAAGGAATTTTTAATGCACGCAATTCTCACGTATGGAATGATGAAAATCCACACGAAACTCGTGACCGTGGGTTTCGATCAAAATTTCGGTTCAATGCGTGGGCGGGTATCGTTGGAGGTGTATTAGTTGGTCCATATATTCTGCCTAATACACTTAATGGAGCAATTTACAGACAGTTTCTTCTTGAAGTCCTTCCTGAGCTTTTGGAAAATGTGCCGATCGATGGCCATTAGGCAGAGTATGTGGTTTCAACATGACGGCGCGTCTGTTCATTTTCATAGAGGCGCCATAGAGACTACCTAACCGAAAAGTTTGGAGAAAAATGGATCGGGCGGGGTGGATCTTACTTGTGGCCACCTCGATCACCCGATTTAAACTCGATAGATTTTTTCTTCTAGGGGACATGAAATCCTTGGTGTACGAAACCATTGTTGAGACTGAGGAATACCTGATGGCAAGACTTCAGGGTGCTATCGAAATAATTCAGTCTAATCTTTTGCTCTTTCCAAAAACACGTTTTGAAATGAGAAAACGTTGCAGATTGTGAAAGCAAGTTAATGGCCGACATTTTGAACAGTTATGTAAAATGTTTGTTGCCTAATACTTTTTACTTTGTTTGCTTTAATTAAATTTTTTCTTCTTGTGTTATCTGATTTTTTATTTTTCCATTTTGTGATTATTGATTTTGAAGCATTTGGAAGTGAGTAACTTACTATTTACTAAGTTATTCAGATCAAACAAAGATGTCTCTAATAATCCAATTTTCAAAATGATTAAGAAACGCATGTACAAGCCTTTATTTGAGATCAAATAACTCAAAAATTGCTGTTTTTAGCATAGTCTAACACTTATGACAGGTAATGTTACATACACAAGTATTGTCAGTGTCAACTTAACAGCAAATACCCCATAAATACGCTTGGTAGGTAATAATTAATAAAAGCCGGGACAAGCATTTACTGGAGGACAAATAACTCGAAAACTATTGCTTTTAGCATAGTTAAACCTTATGTCTTTTTTGAAGAACAATAAACAAGGAATTAAAAACATAACAAAGAATCGTCATTAACCCAGTGGCGTCACAATTACAGGGAGTTAAAATAACGCCTTCCCCTGTGGCAGGCCACTGGATAAAGAGTCAAAAGCTTGTTAGTGGTCAAATATTGAAGCCTTTAAAGAGGAGGTCACTTAACAATTTTGAAACAAATATTTTTTTCAGTTTGCGAATTATTGCAAAAAAATCGTATTTATTTTTGGACTCTAACACCATGTATCTCGAAAATTAGGCACCTAAGGGTGTTCCTATATAATTTTTCATCAATTTGCAAGGGCTATCATCTGTCAAGCGTTGTCGTTCGAATATCCGGACACCCTGTATAGCTTGTATTGCTATCCGTAAAAATAGCTGGTAATATCATAAGCAATATTAAAAGTTTTCAAATACGTCTATAAAGGAAGATTCGAAATTACTTTTGTCTCCTAATTTTTCATTTAACTTACAACTGATCTCTGATCTGGGTGATAATTTTGCTTTACTAGAGGGTCCAGTGACCTTTCAACAAGCGCGAGTGGTTGTAGAAAATCAAATCAAGTAATTTATGAAATTGGTTAAATACGGAGTTTTGCTGAAAAATCAGAAAAATTATTCAGAATAGATATGCTCGGGTTTGTTCGTATGCTGGTCGTCTATTCAGAAATATCAAAATCTCCCACTACGATAATTTTAGAATCGTACAAAAAAATTAACGATTTCAAAGCCTCGAAAAATGTCAGTAACTTATCAAGCGGTGTGTTAGGAAGAATACATTAGTTAATTAAATATATACATCGATCGCAATCAGCACAACGCCACCTCTAGTGGTATTCCTGAACAGAAATTTCATATCCCCATAAACTTTAAATTCAGACCAAAATAGTTTCGAACTGATAACTAAAGAATTTAGCCCAGTTTCAATTAACGGAAAATTTAAAACTGCTATGACGTACAGCTTACAGCATTGTAAACATCGGTTGCTTTGGTTCTAAGCCCACGTGTGTTTTGATATAGAATTGATCAAGCATTTTTACATTCTGGATTCGACATGGCTTCAGAAACGCTTACCGGGAACAAAAGATTTACATCAAGAACCTGAACCTATTCAGTGCGTCGATATCGGCCGAACACGCTTCCTTCTCCCAAACCGCATCTGCGTTATTTCACAGCTTTACACAAATAGTAAATTTTTTAGTCTGACACTTACATTCTTTAACGTCGTGACCCTCACTTCAAAATGGACAGGATGGTGATATCTTACATTTTTGTGCAGAAAGATTCAATTAATTGCATCTAAAATATCGATATAACTCCAATGCATCATATTATACTGTCATATGCCACGAACAGAATCCTTGACTATATTGGGGTTTGAAACCTTCGGCAAAATGCACTAAAACAGAGTTTTATTCACAATACCTACACAGAATTTTTGCACTCGACGCGCGTTTCGCAAACCATGTTAGCATCATCAGGAGATAATTAATCATCTCCTTGTAGATTACCTGAATTAATTGTTTTACCAGACACTGACTTATCCGCCCTTTACAATGTTAGGATTCCTTTTTGTAGGAAATATCTTTATGACATTACAATATGAGTTACTAGAAAATATGTTTTTATTCTCAGCATAAAGGTAGTTCCGAAGAACGTCACTCGAAAAATTTTTAGTCATGCCAACTAGATGAAGATTCGGACAAACGGCCCCAATTTTCTTTACCCTGTAGGAGTCGGAGATAGTTTGCTGCACTATGGATCTCAGTTTCTCATTATCACCTTTACTTTTGCATCCGATTAAGATGCCTCCATACTTCACAGTTCTTACTTTTGCTAACTGAATGTTTTCATCGGATGGAATTAGCTTGCGTAAAATGTCGGATTTTGTATGTGATGCCAACTGATTAATAATTTTAGGATGTATTAAGATTAAGTCAGCTAGTTACGATTTGTCTTTTTAAATAACTCAGCACCTATGCTAATACAAAGCTGGTTCAGGTTCTTACATTATGCAAACATGCGAGGTGACACCCCCTTTGAGCGTTCAATTATCTTTCAAATGACCTCCCATTGGTAATATTCGATCAGATAGTTTCGAAGATAATGATTGAAATTGTTAAAATGCGTTTTTTAGTTTTACGTTTAAAATGAATAATAAAATACGGTCGATCCTTATATGCTACCACTAACACTTCCTCAACAAAAAAAATGGTCTATAGTGCCGCCAGTGCATCGCAAGCTAAACAACTTTTTTGTTCATTTTTGTATTGTGTAACTTTGATAAGGAAAACAGATATTTTTTTACATTTTCAGTCTTGACTTAGTGGAACCTGGGTTTGAGAGTGTAAAATTCTGTGGTTAAATATGATTTACTTTTGGGAAGAAAGAAGAGAATAACTAAAACTATATTATCTCAACAACGATTACTAGAATTTTCAACGTTCAGGTTCCGTAAAAGAATGTTCAGGTCTGGTACGTATAGCTTCAGAGCCAGTGGCCGGCAGACTATAAGTTTTTTACCAAAGTCATAATTTGATTCAGTCACTCTCTCTTACCTACTATACATGAGATCGGGACTAGCTAAGCTCGACGGCGGTAGGTATGGAGTCATTAAGGTGTGACAGGTGTAAAAATCAGACCAACTTCGAAAGTATATCTGCAAAGATGCCATTTGGATATTTTAATATATACTATTATTATTAATGAAAAATAATAATGGCAGACGATTATAACGGTTGTGAGGTCATGGAGACACTTCTGAAAATGGCAAAAACATTAAATTTTAAAAGTTTTTTAACAAATCCGAAATTTTATTATGTTAATTATGATAGTATTATAAGTCTAAATTTATTGCGGCAGACGTTTTCTCCGGTTATAACATCCCGGCAGACAGCGAAACCTTACCTACTGGCTTTTTCATCTTACATTCCATGAAGGAAGTACCCAAAACATTTGGTAATATTTCTAAAAAATGTTTGCAAATGATAACTAAATATCACGCACAAATAATCGACGTAATATTTGACCAATATTTACACCCGTCAATTAAATACAACGAACGATGTCTACGACATGAAGCACCACTAATTGAGTATACAATTTTTGAGCCTGATCAAGTAAGATCGGCAGATTTTGCAAACGAGATGAAGAACACAAAATTTAAAGAAGCTCTTACTGATTTCTTTGCTTAACAAACACGGTAAACCTAAAGAATTCAGACCAATCTCTTTGATGTTATGCATTTTCAAAACATTTGAAAGAATTATCAAGACCCGTCTTGAATGGTGGTCGGAAAATTCTGGTGTATTACCTAGAGGTCAATTGGGTTTTCGAAGAGGTAATGGTGTAACTGACTGCATTGCTCATCTATCATTGGATATCAAAAATTGCTATGCGAATAACGAGTATTTGTCTGCTCTGTTTCTGGATATTTCCAGTGCTTATGACAACGTTGATACTTCTATTCTCATTAATAAAATGATAGCACTTAATATCCCTAGATTTTTCGCCGTTAATGTTCTTAAAACTTTTAGTAATAGAGTGGTGTTTCTTCGTCTAAACAATAAACTAATTGGACCTAGAGTTGCAAACATGGGACTTCCTCAGGGCTCTGTTTTGAGTCCATTTCTCATTAACCTTTATACCGCCGATTTCTTTACATTGTTTCCCGAAGTTAGTATCCTTCAATACGCAGATGATTTTTGCCTGTACACTACAAAAAAAAACTTAAAGAATGTATACAAACTTTTAGCCTTATTATGGACCGGTGTCAAGCGTATCTCTTTGACAGTGGCTTAGAACTATCCGCATCAAAATCTGCAGTCACAGTCTTCACTAGGCTCAGACTCGCATATCGGGAAACCATACAATTAGGGAATGTGGAAATCGCTTGGAAAAATAATTTTAGGTATTTAGGCGTGGTACTGGATCAAAAACTGATATTGGAAGATTATATCAATAGTATTATTGGCAAGGTCGAAAAAGGTCTTAACCTTTTGAAGGTCGTCACCAGACGGTATTGGGGAGCCGACCCCAAGGTATCGTTAATGTTTCATAGAGCATATGTTAGAGCCCTTATCGACTTTGGATCAATTTTTTATGGTTTAGCCACTAGGCCCTTAAAAATCGATCGTCTACAGTACAAGGCTCTACGAATTATTACTGGGGCCCTTTCCTCTACCCCAACAAATGCACTTTTAGCAGAGTCTGGTGAACTACCTCTATCTTTGAGAAGACTTCATCTTGCTGAGACATTCATTGTTAAAAACATCTTTGTACAAAACGATTTTTTAATTGACAAAATCTACCAGGTATCACTAGACAATCTAACAAATAGCTAATGGATGCACAAAAGCTCACCACCTCTAGCTGATGCTCTCATTGAGACTACTAAATTTCGAGAAGAAGTTGTTACGTACCCCAAGCTCCCCTTTTTTTGCTGGCAAATTTAACAATATCTTGTTTAACACAGACACGTTCTTTCCTCAGTATACAGAAAGCCATGAAATGAATAACAATATAATCAGTAATATCACAAACAAGATACAAGACGCCATCTCTGTATACACGGATGGATCAAAGACACCAGAAGGGGTTGGGTGTGCATTTTATATTAAAGACAATAATTATAAAGAATCCTTTAGAGTAAATTCCAATTCCTCCATTTTCAGTGCGGAGGCTTATGCGATTATACAGGCACTTGACTACATAATTCTGAATAAAACTTCTTCCCACTTTCTGATATTCACCGATTCCATGTCCTGTATTCAGGCAATGAATAACAAAACTAAAAACCTTTATAAAAATCCTCTAATTTTTGACATCTCTCAAAAACTGGTATTACTGGCACATTATAATATTAAAGTATCCTTCTTTTGGGTCAAAGGGCACGCCGGCATCCTAGGAAATAATATAGTGGACAACCTTGCTAAGGAAGCCATTAGCAAAGACATTACAATATTTGGTCTACAATATTATGATGCTATTTCACAGTTGAAAAATGAAGCCAAGAATAAATGGAAAGTTAAATATGTAGAGTATGCTGTCAATAATCCGAACTTCTATACCAGAACCAATAGACATCTCGTTTCTAATCCCAGTCTACAAGAAACCAATTTAAATCGATGTCACTACACTACATTTATAAGACTAATCTTCGGACATGGCAATGTTAGATATCTATTAAACAAAATGAATTTAGCTGACAGTCCTTTGTGCGCCTGTGACAACTCAAGTGTAGATGATCTAAATCATTGGCTTTTTAGTTGCCTATGTAATCAGCGTGAATCCTGTTTTTTGTTGGAAAAACTAGCAGAACTAAATAAGCTACCCATCAATGCATGCAACCTGATGACTTTGTCTAAGCAAGACAAAATAATTCACAACTTATTGGTTAGGTTTGTGAGAATGGTAGAGCGAAAGCTTTAGAGAACTGAGTACCTTTTGTCTTACCCTATGCTCCCTGTCCCATTTTACCGATTGGTCCATCTCTTTGTTTGTTATTTATAAAGTCGCCTAGATGGACCCCTATGGTGTGAAGCGTGTGTCCCAGTTCTATCCTATAATTTTGTCTCTTCTCAATTTTTATTTTGGTGTTATATTTGGTATGAATGATGGAATGTTTCATTTGAATTTTAAATTTAAGTTATTGTAGTGGCTAAATGCACTCGATTCAAAGCCATAAACTATACAAAAAAAAAGATTTATTTGCTATACATTTGGCAAGTGATGAAATAGCCGCATTTCTTGGTAATAATTGATTCATCTGAATTTTAGAAATTGCTATTCCTATAAAAATAATGAGGAAAAAGTTGAATCGAGTATTGTTAAAGATCTGTGTTGTAATTTTCATGAAGAAGCATACTGCAAATTTATTTACCATGCATGAAATATCGCCAATCAGTCTAATATTGTAATTAGGGTATCTGATACTGATATACTAATAATAATGCGTGGTAGTATGGATCATTTGAAAACTCGTGAGTGAAAGATTTATTGATGTCACAAAAATTTATGAGCAGCTTGGGGAATTACTAGCCAAAAGCTTGATTGGTTTTCATGCTTTCACCGGGTGTGATTTCAATCCTGATTTTTTTAACAAGGGAAAAAAACCTCTCACTTTATTAAAAAAAATAATTTCAACAAGCTTTTACAGTTCTAGGTGACGATAATTTAACAGACAATCTGTTACACAAACTGTTCAACATTATTCAAAAGTTTACTTGCCAAATGTACAATGCAAAAAAATCTAAGGACGTGGATGATGGCAAGTTACAACTTTTTGCCAGTAGCTACTAAAGCAACAGATGTAAATGAAAACTTTCATAAAAAAGTATGCAATTTCGACTCAAGTTCTGTACCATCGTGTAAGAGTGAACTGTACCAGCAATAAGGGTACGGTACATTTCCAACATTTGGAAAAGTGCTTTCTAGAAAATTCCCACTACGTTGAGCCCGCTGGAACATGGTTGGATAGAGCAAGAAAGCTTATTTGTTTTTAAATGGTTCGAAAGAGATCAACTTCCATGTTTTGTCAGCGATTTGCTCGAGGATCGTTCAGGTAATTTATTACATAAATTCCACTTTAAATATGATTCGCTCAATTTAGAAATTTGAATTATATTTTTACAGAAACTGATGCAGTACATGATGAAATCCAATCCCAAGAAGATGAAAATGATTCCGAAGGTGAAAATGGTCAACTTCCATGCTTTGACAGCGATTTGTTGGAGGATCGTGCAGGTAATTTATGATGTAAATTCTACTTTAAATATACTTGGCTTAATTTACAAATTTCAATTATATTTTACAGAAACCGATTCAGTAGATGATGAAAACCAATCCCATGAAGATGAAAATGATTCCGAAGATGAAAATTATTGCGAAGATCATATTGAAGGATAAAACAACAACAATTAAAATTTCAATTATTATCTTTATACTTTGGTATTTATTATTGTTCATAAATGAGCCCATTCTTCCCATTATCCAACTTGCGTCAGTAAATATGTTTGTCCTTATAATTATATCAGTATATTCAATTGCATGCAGATTAATAAAGTTAAATGTGAGTACTATACATACGTATGCTCGAACTATAGATAAGGTTTCGCTGTCTGCCGAGATGTTATAACCGGAGAAAACGTCTGCCGCAATAAATATAGGCTTATAATTGTTATAAATAACATATTAAAATTTCAGATTTGTTAAAAGAATTTTTAAAATTTAATGTTTTTGCCATTTTCAGAAGTGTCTGCCATAACCTCACAACCGTCATAATCGTCTGCCGTTGTTTTTTTTCATTAATAATAATAGTATATATTAAAATATCCAAATGGCAGCTTTGCAGATATACTTTCGAAGTTGGTCTGATTTTCTACACCTGTCACACCTTAATGACTCCATACCTACCGCCGCGCCGTCGAGCTTAGTTAGTCCCGATCTCATGCATAGTAGGTAAGAGAGAGTGACTGAACCAAATTATGTAGTAATTAAACTTGTCAGAAAATCTGATGACACTGGCTCGGTGCAGAATATAAAACACAATCGTTCTCGGTCGATAACCAAATGCTTTCCACAAAATTCCCACTACGTTGAGCCCGCTGATAGGCATTTTTGGATTTATAGCATGATTACTGATAATTGCAAATTATCATCCTTTTAAAATTAGTCTTATTCATGAGCTCAACGAAGATAGATGACTATGATCGTCTGACATAACTTTGTGAACTTATGTCAAATCGCATATTAGATAGACGTACATTTACTCTTGCCGGGGCAGTTAATGAAGATAATGGCAAGTATTCGTTTGAGGGAAACTCTTATCTTTACAGGGAACATTATGCTCAGAGACCTTAGGAATTAATTCTATGGGCGGGTATTCTTGGCCCTATTTTCATCAATGAAAATTTGACTGAAGAAGTTTACCGAGATTTATTACAAAATACAATAAATTCTATTGTTATAAAGGTAGCAGACAAAAACTTATAGAACAGAAAATAGTTTTCCAACAGTATGAGGTTCCTTCCCATTATTACGGGTAAGAGAGTACTAAAATCAGATATTTCTAGAAAGATCGATTGGTCCATTCAGTGACCAGCTAGGTCTCCAGATCTAGTGCCACTCAATTTTTTGTTATGAGGACACCTTAAGACCAGAATTTATGCAACTAAGCCCAACGATTTAGAAGATCTAAGAGAGCGAATTGTACAGAAATGCCGGCTGATAACACAAGAAATGTTACAGTCAGTTCATGAAAAATTTGAACGTCATTTTTTTAATAGAATGGTCATTTTCAACATCTGTGAAAATGATCAGCACCATAGTAATTTTGTCTATCTGCAAAAAAATATTATTTTTAGTAAGTGAAGTTTAAGATTTTATAACGTGCATATATAGTTAATAGATACTTGGTGGAACTACCGAGAGAAACCAAATGTAATATAGATGTTTTGTTGTTTTATTACCATCCATTAAGTTTATTTATTTGTTTGGGAATTACAGCAACGCTAAATTTAAGTTAACGGGGGCTACTTTGGATTCCATATTATTTATGCAAACAATTTTAATTTTCAGGAGTTTGTCACAGGATCATTAAATATTGAGTATAATTTTAACATCGAGAAATAATTTTTTTGGTATCTGTACTTGTTTTTATGTTTGCCCTGGTTACAGATGACATCAAAATTAAACAAAGAACTGGACTTACCCTTACGTAGAGAGATACTTGGGCTTTCACAGAAAACACCCTCCAGCACCAAAAAGCTTAACAATATAGTTCACTTCAGGGGGCTAAGCGGCAAAATGTTTCTTTAAATTTAAAAAAAAATTATTGGCGCAAAGTTTCGCGTATTTTCGCTCACTAGGGTCGTCGCGGCGCGAGGCGTCGTTTTCAGATAACGCGTTGCGGCAAACTGAAGAAAAACCGACGTCCGCCGGTGGTAAACACTGGCGCATCGCGACGTCTGGTCGGCATAGATCGACTGGCATCGGGACGTCGGCCAGACAGGTGAAAAAATGGAATAGGGCAGGTGAAATTGATGCAGTTTAGAATCGCGTGATTCTAATGACGTAAAGCTATCTAGGACAATAACAAGATTTTTCATTTTTTTCGTCACTCGTAAAATCGGAAACTCAAATTTTGAAAACTTCTAATAGGAACTTTTTTAAAATTCAGAAATTGATTTCCATTAATACTGAGATACTGTCTTCTATATTACTATTTTATTCGCGTTAAAAAAAATTATTTATTTAAAGCAGAAGAAAGGTTTTTTGTCGTCGATATTAAAATAGCAGTTAACTAACAGTTTTTATAATATAAGTGATTAACGACATATTATTATTTTATTCACAAGCGGATTATTTAATATACGAGGGCAAATTAAAATCTGCTCGTGGACAATAAGTTTTTAATCATAAATTTTATTAACGTGTATCAACAAGAGAATTCAGAAAATCTCAATATGATCGCTAGTCATACAGTGATAATAAAACATATTCCATAAAATTGAAGCAGTGCTGCGATTGCTCAATAAACGATGATAGTTAATGGGCCGTATTCATAAAAAAGGTTATGCTTATACTTGCAGAATATGAAGGAAATCCTTCAGCTCGCATTCATAATATTCCGAGTAAAACCTTATACTTATAGAGTATGAGCATATCCTTCACAAAAAAGTATTTGGTTATTTATAAACGTTACCTTTTACTCTAAATAAAAAGGATATCCTTCAATAATTTTGAGTCTGTTCAGTAGCAGACTCAGTCGTGTAGTGATCAGTTGTAGCGATGGCAGATGTTGAGGAACTGAGAGAGATTAAACACTACAAGCAGCGTTTATAAACACCTGTTCTGATCGTGATTACAAAAAATTATACCGGTTGAAAGAGGAAAATGTGCAATGGCTTGCCAACATATTTTTGGTAATAAATGCTGAAACTCGAAGATGTGCGTTATCATCCGTCCTAAAAATAAAGATATGTTTACGCTATCTCAGTGACCCTGGGTATCAGAAACGCATTGGTCAAGAACTGGGTGTAAGTCAAGCTAGAGTATCTCGTACAGTGACTGCCGTAATTGACACCATAGTTGCGCAATCAAATTACTGGATAAAGTTTCCGTCGACTAACAATAAACTTATGGATGCGAAACAGTTATGGCAAAGCAAGTATATGTTTCCGACAGTAATTGTTGTAGCTGACTGTACCCACATAGGAATATTGAAACCAAATAGCCATGGTGATGAGTATGTTAACCGAAAATGTCATCCTACACTGAATGTGCAAGCCACTACTTGTGATGCAAGAGAAATGTTCACTAGTATGGACGTTAGTTGGCCTAGCGGTCCACGACTTAAGAATATGGAGAAATTCACAAATAAGGGTTCATTTACAACATAAAAACAACGTCGTGCTACTTGCTGATGATGGATATGGTATAGAGCGGTGGCTCATGACTCCATTCAGAAATCCCGCTCCAGGTCCTGAACTAAATTATAATAAACTTTTGAAAAAAGAGTGAGTGATAAATGGACGTTATTTTGGTCAACTAAAACATCGATTTCCTATTTTGCAATATGTTTGCCGAGTGAAATTAGAGAATGTGTCAAAAATAATTGTTGCCGGTATTGTGTTTCATAACGTGGTAAAATCTTTGAAAGACATCGATTTTGAAGCACCTGAAGAAGAAGTGCCAGAAGAAGATGACAATGATAATCAAGAAGTTGATCTACCTCTTCGCCAGCAAGGACAACAAGTCAGAAGAAATTTGAGCAATGTAAGAAACAACTTTGATAATTAAATGTAGGTATAAACTGTATAAAATAAAAGTTCAAATTTAATTTAGTTTTATTATTTACACCATAATAATATCAAATCAATTTGGTTTTAAAAAAATAAAATTCGAATAATTATAATAAGTTTATTCACATACTAACGCAAACTGTTCTATTTTTATTTTACTACAAACTTTTTAATAATATTAATAATAAATCGACCATATACCTACTTTGATCTTTTACATTTTAAACCCATCTTATCATCTAAGTACACTGGATTTTTTAAACAAACTAGATAATAATTATTATACTCAAGATCCCCTGGCCTTAAAAAAAATAATAAGTACCTAACATAATATATAATATAATATATTGTCAATATAATAACGTTGTACGAGAAAATGTGGTGAATTGTTTACATATTGTAGTATGTTACCTCCCCTTCGTTAACAATATTTGCTGTTGATTCCTCCCGCTTCATCCTCTCCAACATTTTTCATAGTATTCTCTTTGAACTCTAGTTGTTCGATACTGCTCTAAAAGAACTAGTTGTTGAAGCTCTTTGGTTGTGAGTCATTTTGTTTCATTTGTTTCGTACTTTTCTGTTGCTGTTTTTTTTTCTTGTTGGCAGAAGAGATTCGACAGTCTTGATACTACTAGATTGTGGTTTGATGGCTGATTCAGTCTCTTCTCGCATAGTAGAAGCTTCACTCACTCTATGCTGAGTAGATCAATCATCAATACCAATCTGCATTGCGCCTTATTCTTCCAATTGTAGGATTACTGTCACCTTCCATAGCCTTCATTAAATTTTTCTCCCATTCAAACAGTTTGATTGCTTTATTTCCAATTTTTTTCAAGTCAGTTTTTTTCTTTAACCTTCCTTTCATATTGTTTATTTTCTTTAAAAAGCCTTTCGCATCCAGTGCTTTACCAAATGTCACCTCGTACTTCCTGGTATCATTTCTAATGGCCTCATCCTTGCTAGCTTTTATTTTTGGTGTTTGGGATTTTTCCAAAATCACGGGGACCTTGGCAATTTCATCTGCATGAACTGCAGTTCGGTTGTAGCATTCTTTTTCTGTACTTTCACTATCGCTGTTGACGAATACATCTTCTCTAATCGAAGTAATGTGCTCAAATAACGCCGATAAGAAAGAAATACCATAAATAAACGAACTATCGTAAACAGGTTGGAACCTGCCGCGGCACACACAATGACAAGCCAACATCCCTTTACTTATTCTTGGAGGATATCCTTGCAAGTATAAGGTAATCATTATGAATACGAAAAAGAGGAAATGCTTATACTCCTACCTTTTTCTTCAACTCAAAACCTTATACTTCTACCTTATACTTACAAGCATATCCTTCAGTTTTATGAATACGGCTCAATGTGTCATTGTGAGTTAAAGCCTTTTTAGTCCAACTTTCTTTAAGTGGAAATCAGTTAGAAACAATGTCGTTCTATCTAAGGTTACTAAGTGTATGTCCTCAATTTATTCCGCGGAAATATTTAATTTTATTAGAAAAACTGATTTCCATTATGGGATTCTTTTGATTAATTTCGGTTAGCTTGAATTAGTTTGGACTAGCTAAATTAAAGCGCGCTATTGATGTTCACCAATAATGCATTTCCGAAGGAACATATTTGGGTCTCTGTGTTCAGAAAGTGTAAAAGGCCAACAATACATTTTTTTTCATATATCTAATGTCCACTGAACAAAAGAGACGCCATATTTTTTTCTTTTGTTTTTTCACATATTCTATTTCCAAAAATGTTGAAAAGTGTTTCAGAAAACGAAAATATATTTCTTTTTCATACCTTATAATAAATGAAGCTATCTGTAACTCAGTTAATCTGTTGCCCGATAACTCAAGTAAATTATTTGAAAAATAATAGCTTTTCTTTGCAATCGGAGGATGTCTGTTTGGAAATCTAAAAAGTGAAAAGGTTTTAGCTTTCCTTAACGGAAATTTTATTTATTAAAGTATTGTAAACTACTGCCATCAACTGCTACATCAGTTAAAGATCGATTAGGCAAATACTTTCAAAATAATTGGTGAAGGATCTGGTATAATATGAGTCATTGTGCATTTAATGTACAGGGTTATCCAACGAGGACTAGACATGGCGATTTTTTGACTTTCCCTGTACTTTTATAAAAAAAAACTGAAATAGCCATCTTATGTAGAAGTAATTAACCGGTATTCAGCTAATAAGGTTTATTAAAAGATTATTTGTTTTGCGTCCAAGCTTTCGGTCAGTATATCGTGACCTTCGTCAGGGCTAAAAATTATTTTTTTCTATTTTGGTATCATAAAGAAGTCTTTTCGATACGCAAAGTAGTGTCGAAAAGAAGCTCTTTGCGACACTACTTTTGTTGACTGGTTGCTATGATATTAACAAAATTGTCCAATGTCAAGGCTCACTAGCCAAAATTTCGACACCGTTTTGAATGGGATTCCTAATAATACAGACGTCAAAAGTGACAAGATGGCCGTCCAACTTTTGATCGCGGCTTGAATAAATTAATATTTTTCATTAAAAAACGTGCAAAATAGAAAAAATAGTATAAAATACACGTTTTAAAAGACATTTAGCGCACACGCACGTTAGGAAACTCCCTGCAAACGGGTCGTTTCTTAATTTCGTGCTCGTGCGATAAAATATGGTCTTTTAAAACTAGTATCTTAATATACTATTATATACTAATGTACAATATATAACAATTTTGTGGCAACTTACAATCAAAACTAGTTAAATTCAATTTTGGCAGTTATAACATTTTAAAAATATTGTAAAAAATTGGTAAAATATTAGAATATCTTATAGAACTACATAAAATGTCAAAGTTAATCTACTTTGTTTCAAAATAAATAATTTACTAGGTGTTAAGGGAATACTTGATATTTGATATTAATTTAGTAATAATGGCAAGATGTATTGGTAAAAAATTATCGATTATTTAGTGATAATATATAAGAATAAATTGAGCTTAAATCATCAATTTCAGTTCTCTTATTCATAGAATTTGTTTTATTTATTTCGACCATTTCTAAAAATAACCCTTTATTTAAATTTGTTTCTTTATGGAGAATTTTAATTTCATTAAAGTTTGGTATGTGACCAGTAATATATACATGTTCAGATAAAGCAGAAGTGTTTTTTGAAGTCTTATGTCACTTTTATGTCCAGAAATTCTATTTTTTAGATTTTGTGATGTTTGTCCAATATACTTTTTATCACAATTATTACATGGAATTGAATATACTAAATTTGAGTAATTTAAGGCAATAGTTTTATCTTTTAATTTTGAATATAAATTACAAATCGATTTTACATTTTTAACGCTAATTTTACAGGTTCATTTCTAAAAATTTAAATTATTTTCGGAGTAAGTTCTTTGATATATGGAAAAGAAGCATAATAAACATTTGAAATATCATTATTTATATTACCATGAATATTATTGTTGATGTTATTAATTCTAATATTACAATGCAATTTTTTTAGAAAATTTAATGGATAACATTTATCTACAAGGATGTAAGTTTGTGTTTATTAAAGTAGGATGCACTAGGTTTATTATTCTATTTTTAAAGCTAAAACTAAATTAATTTTCATTTTATTACTGTGATAAGAAAAATAATTTAAATATCTTTTAGAGTGGACAGGTTTTAAATACCAATCGGTAATTAGAATATTATTGTTTTGTTTAATTATCATTGTATCTAACAAAGGCTTTAAAAAATAGAGTAATAAACCTAGTGCATCCTACTTTAATAAATACAAATTTACACAAACTTAAAGACATCCTTGTAGATAATGGTTATCCATTCAATTTTAAACCTGTAAAATTAGCGTTAAAAAATGTAAAATCGATTGGTAATTTATATTCAAATTTAAAAGATTAAACTATTGCTTTAAATTACTCAAATTTAGTATATTTAATTCCATGTAATAATTGTGATAAAAAGTATATTGGACAAACATCACAAAATCTAAAAAATAGAATTTCTGGACATAAAAGTGACATAAGACTTCAAAAAAACACTTCAGCTTTATCTGAACATGCATATATTACTGGTCACATACCCAACTTTAATGAAATTAAAATTCTCCATAAAGAAACAAATTTAAATAAAAGGTTATTTTTAGAAATGGTCGAAATAAATAAAACAAATTCTATGAATAAGAGAACTGAAATTGATGATTTAAGCTCAATTTATTCTTATATATTATCACTAAATAATCGATAATTTTATACCAATACACCTTGCCATTATTACTAAATTAATATCAAATATCAAGTATTCCCTTAACACCTCGTAAATTATTTATTTTGAAACAAAGCAGATTGACTTTGACATTTTATGTAGTTCTATAAGATATTCTAATATTTTACCAATTTTTTACAATATCTTTAAAATTTTATAACTGCCAAAATTGAAATTAACTAGTTTTGATTGTAAGTTGCCACAAAATTCTTATATATTGTACAGGGTTATCCAACGAGGACTAGACAAGGCGATTTTTTTACTTTCCCTGTACTTTTATAAAAAAAAACTGAAATAGCCATCTTATGTAATTTTCTCCCGCGAATTCGGATATGTTCAGCAAAAAACAATTGAACATCAAATAAAAGTGCTAGGGGTCACTTTGATATATTTTTTAAATGGAACACCATGTATATTACTACATTTTTGGACTCTCTAGAAAAATCTAAACACATTTTGTGTATAATATCCTATACCTATCTTTAGCTGTTTACCAAATATTGACAGTTGAAAGTCGGGTATTTTGACACTTTGACAGGCTCTAAAATCTAAACCGCACAAGATCAAAGAAAACGGTTTGCACATTCCTATCTTAAGTTTTCATAAGCTATCGAATGACAGTATCTTCGAATTTAACCTGCGGGTAAAATTAACCGGAACTTTTAAACCTCCGGCTTCATTCAGCGTTACTATCATTCAATAGCTTATGAAAACCCAAGATAGGAATGTGCAAACCGTTTTCTTTGATCTCGTGCGGTTTAGATTTTAGAGCATGTCAAAGTGTCAAAATGCCCGACATTCAACTGTCAATGTCTGGTAAACAGCTAAAGATATGTATAGGATATTATACATAAAATGAGTTTAGATTTTTCTAGGTAGTCCAAAAATGTAGTAAATACAGGGTGTTCCATTTAAAAAAATATCAAAGTGACCCCTAGCACTTTTATTTGATGATCAATTGTTTTTTGCTGAACATATCTGAATTCGGGGGAGAAAATTACATAAGATGGCTATTTCAGTTTTTTTTTTATAAAAATAGAGGGAAAGTCAAAAAATCGCCTTGTCTAGTCCTCGTTGGATAACCCTGTACAATGTACATTAGTATATAAAATAATTTTTAGCCCTGACGAAGGTCACGATATATTGACCGAAAGCTTGGACGCAAAACAAATAGTCTTTTAATAAACCTTGTTGGCTGAATACCCGTTAATTACTTCTACATTCAAACATACAGCCGTGATCCTGTGAATAAATAGCCATCTTATGTAATTTTCTCCCGCGAATTCGGATATGTTCAGCAAAAAACAATTGAACATCAAATAAAAGTGCTAGGGGTCACTTTGATATTTTTTTAAATGGGATGCCATTATTTTAATGTGCTTATCCGATTTCTCATATAAATTTTGATCTAAAATGATGGATTTTTAATTCAAAAACGTCTTTTTTCTTCAGTTTTAAATTCGGAAAATGTTCATCTACCGTACGATTAATACCTGATAGATGGATACCCTTTTCACCTGTTCAACCTTTAACCTGCTTTAAAGCGGCCGTCAGTCACACCAAATAATCAACTTTCAAATTTCTATACTATCTTTTTTACGAATTAGTTACAAATAATGAAATATTCTTTAGAAGAACGACTAAGTGTAATAATAGTTATTTACAATATTAGTGTTGTAAAGATTCATATTACAACACGAGATGATAAAGTTGTCAAACGAGGCGTCAGCCGAGTTTGATAAAACATCGAGTGTAGTAATATGAACTTACAACAAGAATATTGTGCAAACTTTTATCTACTTTCATCTATGAATAAAAACATTTGGCAAAAGGCATTTTTAAAAATAAAAATGCACCTGTAAAAATGCACCTGCTATTAAGTTTACTAATCAAGTTTTTTATGTTACCTTTCGCATGGTTACTGTTTCGCATGGTTACTGTCGAAACTTTGTCAAACAAATCCAAAAATATAAAAAGCGCTTTTCAAAATGAGCGATTCTGATGGAAGTTTACCCTATAATATAGAAGCAGCGGCAAACGAAGCGATCTCAAGTTTAGTTCCGACAAAATCCAAGGCGCGATATGAGTTGGAGTACCAGCAGTTTGAAGATTGGTGCAAAGCTAATAAAATACCGTTGGCCATTAAGTGACAATCATTTAATAAAACGGTCCAAAAGGCTGAAAAAAACCTCTTTTTCTAATTTATGTGTTGGATGCGAAAAACTTCTACTAACAAAAAATAAAGTAGGTGGGGGTCAAGTTTCGTTTAGCGGAAATCCGTTAGGAAGAAATTAAAATTATTTTTGACATTATAGTACCTGTCTCAACGCAGATCAATCAAAGTTTATCCCCGCAAATACATCAATCTCATTTTCAAAAAAAAAAAAAATTAAAAGAGCGAAAATCCACTAGAAAAAAATTCCTGGCTTTGAGTAGCTCTCTACCTCTCTAACCCTTAGTAACCAGAGTAAAAAGACAAGCGCGCTACGCGCGCTTGTCTCTTCACTATCCCAGATTACCCCAAACTAAACCAGACTAACCCAAACTAACCCAAATTAACCCAAACTAACCCAAACTAACCCAAACGAACCCAATCTAACCTAAACTAACAAACTAACCCAAACTAACCCAAACTAACCCAAACTAACCCAAGCTAACCCAAATTAACCTAAACTAACCAGGGTAAAAAGACAAGCGCGCTACGCGCGCTTGTCTTCGCTATCCCAAATTACCCCAAACTAACTCATATACTAACCCAAAATTATCATATAAAAAAATCTAGTTTTCTGTAAAACAAAACATTTGCGGAGAAAAGGAAAATTATTTTTGTGCTAGTA
>MU182075.1:213304-233752 GCA_016904865.1 Pissodes strobi
ATTTGCGGAGAAAAGGAAAATTATTTTTGTGCTAGTATTCTTGTGTAGAATCATCCTATAGAACGATATTTTTTGTAGCCGATTTCCGCTAAAAGAAACTTGAGCCAGTAGGGGTCTGAGAAAATCCTGTTGGGTTATTTTTCCGGAAAGCAACGCTCCCAGAAACCATCTACACTATGGACTCACTACTCAATGTTGAGAACTATGATTTCAGTCAAGAAAAATCAAGATATAAGCAGATTTTCTCAACTAATCGCATTTTTGAAAAGAAGTTCAGAGGGTTACAAAGCCAAAAAGTTCAAAGTTTTTTCAAAGGAATACGTATGTAAGTTTCTTAGTACTGCAGATGATAAAACATATTTACTTATGAAGGTTGTTATGATAATCGGCATTTTTGGGGCTTGTCGGCGCGAAGAACTAGCTAAGTTAATGTTGGATCATATTGAATACAATGATTTGTATATAAAAATTGTGATTCCATGCTCGAAAACCAAAATTATCCGAGAATTTGTTATAACAGAAGGAAATGTGACAGGTGTCAACTGTTTAAGTATTTTTCGAAAGTAT
This sequence comes from Pissodes strobi, assembly GCA_016904865.1. Lineage (NCBI taxonomy): Eukaryota > Metazoa > Arthropoda > Insecta > Coleoptera > Curculionidae > Pissodes > Pissodes strobi. The sequence goes on from MU182075.1 coordinate 213,872, forward strand.
GCTAAACTTCGTCCTCTTAATGCAACTCACAGGCGGTTTTTGTATTCCACGGAAAAGGAAAATGTACCTCCTAGCCTGTCGGAATTAATAGTTTTGGAAGAATACCAAAAAAGATTGCAACAAAACTTGGATTGAAGAATCCAAGTTTTACACTGGACATTGTTTTAGGAGGTCCTCAACCACCATTCTAGTTGATGGTGGTGCAGATATGCAGATGTTAGATGTTAAAGCGTCATGGGGGCTGGAAATTCTCTTCTACGGCAGAAGGCTACGTTGAGAATTCTTTAGAAAATAAGAAACAAATAGCAAAGAAGATCATGGGTTCAGACACGGATTTAATGATTGGAAATTCGAACGTAAAGGGCTCCATCACATCCACTTCTGGTATACAAATTTCTAACTGTAAAAAGTGTATTATTAATGTTTATAATAAACCTTAAGTGTTATAATTTAATAATAATAAATTTTAATTAATAATTGATAATTAATTTTATAATTGTTAATAATAAATAAATCATTCTTCTATAAAGTGTGGTTTTTTTAACAGCAAAATGTTAATAAAACCGTTTTTTTTTCATTGCAGCACTAGTGCTGCAAAGACATCTATTACAGCACTAGTTCTGTAGTAGGTGCCCTTACAAAACGATTTATAGAACTGTAAAATTCATATTACAAAATGAAAGTAGATAAAATGATATTACAAAGTGGAGAGAATGCTCGACAAACACAAAGAACATTTTTTGAGAGTTTCCAGAGACACATTTCAGTAGATACAATTCTCAGAATTAAGACCCTATTTGAAGAAAGCAAGACATTGAAAGATAAGCCAAGAAAGATGAAAAGACAGAATAGAAGGAATCAGTGGCCTAGCGTGAGGAAAACTTTAAGGGATGCAATGAGCAATTCGCGGGAGAAAATTACATAAGATGACTATTTCAGTTTTTTTTATAAAAGTACAGGGAAAGTCAAAAATCGCCTTGTCTAGTCCTCGTTGGATAACCCTGTGCCTATATTTTTTTTTTTTGTTGATTTTGTCAATGCCATAGGCATATAACTAAAGTTATAAGCCTATGATCAATGCAGTATTTAGTCTGCATGCGACCATACGGTGTTTCGAATCCACGCCACGGTTGAAATTTTAAGGTTAGAAAGATTAATAATTTAACATCGGAAATATTAGTCAGTTTAGCAGAATACTGCGATATCAGAAAGGTGCCCAAACTTTTTTTGAGAGCTTGTACGGCATATTTGGCCAAATTAGTTGTAAAACTTAACTTAAACTAGATTGAAAATGTTTTAAGTGTTTATAGTGTTACTGATAGTTTCTTGTATTTTCTTATTATAAATGGGGATTTATTGTATTTGGTGCAAAGTATACCCAAAAGCAATTATTTTGTACTTGGTATATAGGGAAATATTGATAAGTCTCTTTTTTGCAGACCTACCTACCTATAAGAATGGGAAGAGTGCATAAAAGGAGATCTAGTTCCCGAAGATACTGTGATTATACACCTGAAACTTAGTAAATATGCTTGACTGATGACTGCTATAGAAAACGGATTGATTCAGAGAAAAACAGAGAGAATTTGCAAGATACTCAGAAAAATAATAAATAGTAAATTAAAGAAAAGACATTCCCTTAACCCAAGATATCCACCCATATTTACGGCAGATGAAGAAGATTCCTCTGCATCTTGTATCCTTTTGCCAAGCGCTTTCGGATTTCCAGTAAACGAATTTGAACTAAGATACATAAAAAAAGTCACTTACAGCAGCAGAGAAGAACAATAGAACCCTTTAAAAAAATATTGAGCGAGTCTGCTAGTACTCGAGACACTGATGTGTAAACATATCCTATATCGTTATCATCGACATGAAAATCTAATGCCACCTTAGGCCCCGTGACGCCTAAATATAGGCAATCACTTATTTGGAATTGGTTGCCTATATTCTGGCATTAGAAAAAACACATTTTACACTAACGGTTACAGACAGCCTGCAAAACACATTCCCGTCACAGACACCGCCTGACATGCGTTGTTTAATGTTTACATTTGTAACGTTTGCATTAGAATGTCTAATATTACACTGCATAGCCCTCCGCACGCTACAGCGGCGCAACGAACAAAAACTAAGCCAAGGTATGCCCAAAATCAAGAAAAAAACTTTCTACAAATATATCCTCAAGAAAATAAAAATAGGACTAAAACTAAACGTAAAAATCAACGCGAGCAAAGCCGCGGGTAAAAGCTAAAAGTATCCTATGTTCTTTACTATACTCTTGAAATTATCTGTACAAAATTTAATGATGATCTGTTAAGTAGTTTACGCGTGGAAAATAGGATTAAAACTAATCGTAATAATCAACGCGAGCGAAGCCGCGGGTAAAAGCTAAAAGTATACTCTTAAAAATATCTGTACAAAATTTCATGATAAGTAGTTTACGCGTGGAAAATAGGATTAAAAATGTAAAAATGAACGCGAGCGAAACCGCGGGTAAAAGCTAAATGTGTCCTATGTCCTTTACCATACTCTTGAAAATATCTGTACAAAATCTCGTGATGATCGGTTGAGTAGTTTATGCATGAAAGCGTAAGAAACAAACAAACAAACACATTCGCATTTAATATATTAGTTATTCGCCTTTATAATATTAGTTGTTAGGATTTTTTAATAATGCTTACTGGCAGCTTCAATCGGAGTGGATTAATTCACTGCACAAATTCGACACGAAAATCTAATGCCACCAGGAATAACATCAACTTATGGACACAGCTTATTCACTATCAGCTAGTCATCTTGGGGCGGCATCCTTAGATTTGGGAAAGTCAATAACCAAATTTTGCAAATTTAGGAAGAGGACCATGACTCAATATTGTTTTAAACGTTTGGGCATCTGAATAATACTTTTGACAGTTCGTTTAATTTAAAATATGTTTTTTATCGTCTAAAATCCGTTTAAAAATGATTTTAAATGGCAAAATTGCATAACAATTCGAAATTTCCGGACTTTTTTAGGAGGATAATCGTGGCTTTGGACGAATTCGTCGTGGATTTTGAAGCGAAAATTCATTTTAAATTCAACCGTCTATTAAAAATAAGCTGTGCTATGGATCCAAATACCCTGTGAATATAATATAATGAAAATCTAATACCGCCCTAGCGGCTAGCTTTTTAGAAGCGCCATTTGAGTTGGTGCAATCGCGGCCGTCCTGGATTAGCTTGCTCCTCAGTGCGCACGGGTTATAATGTCACATCGGTTTACATATTCCGTCCCCACATTTCCGTCCCACTTGTCGAGATTTACCCTCATACCGCCGCGTAAGATGTATACACATCAATAATTTTCCTGGAAGGTAATGGATAAAAAAATTTCGAAACAGCATCAAGATCTGGCAGTAAGGTTTGCAAGTAATATGAGACGCAGCCGAGCCGCCGTAAATAAATAAACATTGATATTTTAAAAACCCTAAGAACAATTTAGCTGCAATCCCACCAGAAAGAATATGGAAAAGAAAACGCCCTCAGGTTGCACCATGAAAAATTGAGGGAACCATTAAAACCCAAATTTTGGAAAAGCGCACCTGTTAAACAGCAAATTCCTTATAAACGTCATAAGAATAGAGCGGAAGAGGAAATGTTTCAAAGCTCCGATGATGACTCAAACTTTCTAGATGAAATTGAAAAGAAATCGGAAGACGATAGATTCTCAAAGAAACTGGAATGTAATGCCTTTAGTCAAGGAATCCCCAATGCAGGGGCGTTAAAACAACTTCAGAAAAACCCAAGCGAATACGTCATATTTTCCAATGAAAGTCAAGATAGATAACCAAGGCGGGAGTGTTGATGGGGTTCTTATAAATGGGATGGAGATAGAAAGAATTGAGGACATTCACAATTGGATATATATAATGCTATAAATTTTCTTTTTTTGAATAATTCCACCCCGCGGACTATGGCAATGCTATAATGCTATATCCACAATTCGATAATGCAGTATATTATTTTGAAGATAAATAGATTTTTTCTACAGCCGCGCGCAAAATAACTAAATACTAAATTCAAATGAAATCGCAAAATCGACGAATGCCGTGGATCCTTATTTTGCGCTCTAGCGCGAACATGGAAAAGGAAATTCTCACTGTTTCCGTCTAGTGTGCTGAATGGTCATGGAAACAGAAGATAAATAAATGACAGTCGTGCGTTTGTTACAGTTTGTTGCTGGCAATCCTGTTCTAAATAGGCCCGAAGCCCGAATATAATATGTCAAAACTGACAGTCATTTGCAAATTTCAGAATAAGTATAGAGAAAAATGTGCATTTAATTTTAAAAAACGCGGCTGTAGAAAAAGTTCTGTGTGTTTTTCGAGCGCAAAGTAAGATTGCCGTTTTCGAAAGATTACTGCGCTCCGCTACGCGTCGCGCAGTAACATTCTGTCTCAAGCGGCAATCCATTACTTTGCGCTCTAAATACACAAATAACTATTTCGAGCTGTACATTTTATAATAACGCCCCCTCATTACTGTGAAGCGCAACTAAATGTTTACATCACTAAAACTGAGTTATACTACAGCAAGAACATTATGCAACGAATTTAATAATATATTTTTCAAGTTCAAAGTTTAATATCTAATATTTGACAAAATTCAGAGGTACACATAATTCGAAAATAAATTGTCTTTATATTTCAATGTATTTCAATAAAAAGTTATAGTTTGCAACATGTAAATAAGCTATACCCAATATGCACCCAGATGTTCCGGAACCAATATTCCCAGATAAAAAGTCAAACATGCATAATATTGCGTCGAGAAGCAGGAAGGAGTAAGTAAGCGTATAAAGGGGTGAAATTCAAAATTGCGAATGTTGATAGTGGCGTATCTCGTGTACTTATTTTATGACCTATTTCACATATTACATTTGGTTAAATTTCTTTTTACTATAATGAAAGCAGTATTGAAACTAGGTTTCTATATCAAATAACGATTTATTAGAATTGTATTAATCAACTCATGGAGCAGTATACACTGTACTGCACATTGTCGTAGCCACAAAGAGTATTTGGTATTTTTAGCAATTTTGAGAATAATTTGCTTATTTAGACTCCTACCCGGAAGAATTATTTAAACAGGTGGTAAAAAATTTAAAATAAAAGTTGGATTTTCATAAACCGCCAGGATTTTTTATCAGAAAAATAAGTGAGCATCGCAAAGTTAACAAAAATTGACAATTTTTTTAATAGATAGCCGCATATATGATTCATTTATCAAGTCGTTTGTTTGTTGGTGTTTCCGAATATACTTGGTTTCGAACTTTTATCTTTAAAACTTAAAAAAAAATTTAGAAAACACGTTCAATAACAGCATAACCCTAATGTTAGAGAAACGGTCCGATCGGTCTATATACAGGGTGTTAAAACACGAACAGTTTTCGTTTTTGGAATTTTTTTCGTTACTTATGCTTTGCACAGAAATTTTAATAGAACACAAATTATTGTACTCGTTAAAATACACAATATTGTGCCCCTGTAGATTTTCGCCATTTTGCACTCTTTTTGAGTAACAAACGCTTTTAAAGTTATAACGGAGAAATACCGTGATAAAGGACGAAAGGGTAAAGAGATGTTGGCTCAGTGGTAGCAGCGCCCAGCGTCGGCCCTTTAACAGCTAGGTGGTGGGTTCGAATATCATCGGACCCGTATTTTTTTAAAAAATATTAATATTATTTAATTCATAATTTTACGGTGAAAAATTTTAATGATTTACAGAAAGATAAACTTCTTATCATAAAGACATTGACTTTTCGCATTCGGATTTCAAATCATAAAAACATTTTATCAAGGAACAGTAACTCTCAAAAGAAGACTTATTACTAAAGAGCGGAAAAATGCAAGCGAAAAACCCTAATATATGCGCATTTAAATGCATAAAATTTTCAGAATATATACATCGAAATGAACAAAAAATTCAAATATGCATTTTTATTATAGGAAAAAATATGAACATTTATGTTATTTTAAATAAAGCCAGAACAATTTCTTTATAATTAAATCCGTTCTTCAGAAATCCTATAATTTTTTACCTATTCCACAGACTTATTTAAATAAATATAAATGAAACAAAAAAAAATTCGTAATAAAAGTTTTTTATTCATAGATACACACATTGATATTTATATAGCAAAAACAAAACATAAAATCTAAAACAAAAAATCTTACAGTGACAAAATATTATTTGCGATTATAAAAAAAATTAATAATACAATTAATAATTCAACAATACCATTGATACATTCAGATAATAGCAACTTGCACAACATACAATTCGTAAATTAACAAACTATTCTTTGCAGTTACAATTTATAACTAAATGTTTTTCAAAAATTTCCAAAAGAAAATTGTGTCTTTTATCTGTAAATATATGTTTAAAAATGGAATAACTTGTGCTACGAGGTCGGTTAAATTAGAGAAAAGTTGCCGTCTTTGATACCCATTCAGGATCCAGTGTTTTCAAATTCCTACAGAGGTTATCGGACAGTAGTTTAGTTTTGGAATTAAGTGTGTTTCTAATTTATACAAATCCAGTTCTCTTTCGAAATTAGTGAAATTGCTTATAAAAACTTCTGAAATATTTTTTAGGATTTTGAAGCGTGTGTTATTTTCAATTACTGACATAAATTTTTTTATAACCGCAGCCCCAACAGTACCTGAAACTTTTTTGCAATGTACCTCAAATTGATTTATTAAAGCCACTAAATCTGTCAAAGAAACAGAGGTAGCCTCCAATTTCGTGAGTGCTATAGGTACAAAAGAATAATTTGCTTTTATAAATATTAAATATTCTTTCACTGTTGGGTTAGAAAAGAGAGTTTTTGCATTTATTAGACCGGCAGAAGACGAGTCGTTTAGATCTTCGATAACTTTTTTAACTAATTCAAAGTTCTCGGCATAAAATATAGCAGCGGCTAACCATGTTCCCCAGCGAGTTTTAGAGGAGCAGACTTCCAAAAAGCGTTAAGTCCATTTTTTGAAAATTCCGCCAAAAGTATAAAAATTAACTCTGCTATCATATATTCACATTTTAAATAGTACTTGGGCTTCCAAAAAGATTTATATCCCATTTAAAATAATTTAAAAATATCAGTTGGACATTCAAAGAGCATTAAGTGTATCTGCGTCAGACAAACAAAAGGCGTTAAGTCCTGTCAGATGTCAGACACGCATCGGCTTAAATGCGCTTGTTTTCTAGTTGAGTATCAGAACTTCCATAGTGTGCTTCGGTACGGTTCCTAGAGATATTTCTTTGCATTAAAACACACAGAGGAAGGAGGTGCCTCTAATTCATGAGATAAAAGCAGCCATTCTTCAAGAGCTCTTGATACAGTTCGGAACAGAAAATTGGCGCCAAGATCCCGATTTAAATTGGTTATCCCAAATAATTCCATCCGACCTGGAAAATAATATTAATGTTATCAATGAAGCTCGCCAAGGCAATAATTCCGAGGAAAATATCTGCGAATGCGATGCGAACGATGATGGTGGAATCAAGTTATGAATTTTTGTTTATAACTATTAAAAAGTTCGTTCCTTTAATAAACCATTTGTATTTTATAGTGGTTTAATCAATTGTATCGGTTTTATCATTATTGGCATCGGATGTCAAGGTTATTAAATTTAATAAAGATCGATAATAACAATAGACTTAAATGTATTTTGACAATCAAATAGACTTATCTTAGGTTCTGCCTTTCGAACAGATTTAAGTTGATACCTTTTTTCTAAAAAAAGATACGAAAAACTAGCCATTAATTTTTTTCAAACATATTTAACATTCAACCAGATTGACATGAGTTTAACCTGAACTTCAAAAACCACATTAGCAGCTCTAATATGCATTCAACAGTTTTTCCTGGTTTCCCAATATTTTGTTTAAAGGCACTTAACGCTATTTGGAAGTCTGCTCCTCTATTACTGGTTGTGGTGGTAATTGAGTATTTGGACAATTTTCCCTATAAAATTGAACACGCGAAGGTGCTTTTAGAAATACTGCTTTTACTTGATTAATTAAATCATTTACCAATGGAAACTGGTCTCTTATACATTCTGCCACTCTATTGATACCATGAGCCAAACAAGTAACATGAAATAGGTTAGAATAAAATATTTTAAAATTTTGTGCTGCCTTAACCGAATAGGGTGCAGCAACCGATAAAAGGAGTATGAATTTTTCTGACGGAACACTGTCAGGCAAAAAAAAAGTTGGTTAATGTTTCTTGAACAAATCTGGTTACACTTAAATTGTTGGTTTTTTCAAATTGTTTGGATGCAATTAAATAGGATCTACCATAATCATTGGTTTCCCCTAAGACTCCAATCAATGCGTGTGCAATATATCTCCCACATGAGTCAGTTGTTTCATCAACCACAAGATAAAAATAATTTTCACCCACTTTTTTTTAATGTCATTTACAGTTTGTTTGTAAATTACATCAATACTACCTTTGCGTACAGTTGACTCGTCCGGTATGTTAAATTTACAATATTTTGTCAAAAATGAACGTAAATTGGGGTTGCTCAGTTTTTTAAGTGGTATATTGGCTCCAATGAATGCCTTACATAAGTCCTCATTGAACTGGGCTTGTTCGCTGTTTTTTGGTTTTTCTTCAAGACAATGTTGTATTGTTTGCTGGGAGGGTTCCCCTCGTTGCAATTTTCGCACGTTGAGCTGGTGATTTGCTGATTTGACATGCTGATCCATAATAAATTTTTTATCTGCATGAATTTGTAAATTCCAAAAAAGCAATAATTAATTTGGGTTTACATTCGTTAAAAAATCGAATTTTAAAAAATCTTTCCTACTTCTACCAAATAAAATATTTGAGTAGAAAACTTTTGTAAATACATTAAAATTGTTAACATTAGCTACCAATAATGTGCTTGAATACGTAATTTATAAAAGCAGCAATCTCCTTATACCAAAAACCATAATATATCTTTCTTTTTTTACTATAAAATAATTGAGTAGAAAATTTTTATAAATACTTTACAATTGTTAACATTAACTACCAATAATGTGCTTGAATACGTAATTTATAAAAGCCAAAATTTCCTATTATACCAAAAAACATATATCTTTCTTTATTTAGTATAGACTGGAAAAAAATAGATAAATGTGAAAATATGGTTTATACTCACAATTTTCGAACAAGCTGTACAAAACAAATTGGTGCCATCCCAAGTGAACTCCCGATAGCTCTTTATCCACGACATATGGAAGTTAGTTTTCGGCATTTTAACAAACACTTGACAGACAGACAGACACAATTCACTTTACAAAACGAGGCACACAAGAACGTTTCAAGTAGACGATATCAAAGATACTCAAAATTGCCGCCTCTTTGAACTATCGGATTCTGTTTGCAATATTAATTGCTTTTACTGGGAATACCCTATAGTGTGGGTTTATCCTGGGTAATTCTATGAAGTAGTAAAGTACCTCAGTCATTGTAATGTAATAAAATAAACTAATAAACACGTGCCGTGCAATAAACAAGCAATCGAAAAGGGACGGACAGGGTCTTTATTTGGCCATAAAATGCAATAAATGCTCTATTATTGGAAAAACTGCATGTTTAGTACAGACAAAAAATACAAAAAATGCAAAAAATGCAAAAAAAATAATTTTGCATTTTCTCCGCTCTTTACTTATTACGTTCACAAAAGCATATTATTATTTTCTTGATAGTAATCAAGATATAGTGCTACATGACAATCCTTTTTTATAAAATGATGAATAGTTACTAACTTTATTTTCAAAAAATATCGAATTATAGCTGAGGTAGACCCGTGTAACAGCGTTGTCACCTTTCCTACAAGGTATTAATTTCCAATAATTAGGTAAAGTGGAAAATGCTAGTAATTTACAGTCGCATTATGTGGTGTTTCTTAATCTTGGCCACGATTACAGCGTGACAATAAAGTACTGACCACTGGATCGCTAGATCTATATAAGAGGAGGATAAACACCCCCCGAACCACTTGTTATTATTTAACTATAGAATTAGATAGAAAGGTTAGTTGATATCAAATATTATCAATTATAAGTAGAATATTATATAGCTGTGTATGCGTGTTTTGACTTGGAATGTATACATCATACAGTTAGGTAAGCAAAGGTATCGAAATAGAAATTAGTCATTAATAGAGAATTGATGGTGGTGTAAATATACCAACTCTAATGTTCCCTTACGTGGGTTTCATTCATCTCTCAACGCGTAGAGCTGGAGCTTAAGAATCCCTCGACCAGGATGCTACATGGCGAACATGCCAGTGCCTGTTGAAATGGAGAGTTAGTTAAATTGAAATTGTGAAGCGGGATAAATGGATAGAAACCAATCCAAATAAGAGGTTATAATCGCCCAGGAAGGGAATAGTGGTGACGTGAGTGCAGACGCTACAGTAGGAAAAATCTTTATTTTATCTGGTTATTGCTGCATCGGGATGGCTTTTAGCACATCGAGGCAAGAAAATGTTGAAGAAGATTAGGTGCAAAATTAGAGCTAGTCAGGAATTTCTGTAGCTTACGGAAAAGATTATAGATGGAAGCATAGAGTGCTTACATTTACATTACATTCCGTCGGAAATAAAATAAAATTATTAATTTGGCTGATGCAAAACCCAAAGAATAAATAACAACGACTATTTTATTCAAATACAATAGCTTCAATTAACCCAACTAACTTGACATTATGCCGATCAATCAAGCCAATATCGAGTACGATGTGAATTAAAACGGTTATTTTGAATTACTATTAAATAATAAGCTAGGCCATCCTAATAATAAAAAGAAACCCCCAACCTTAATTAATCACTAATTGGGATGACGTCACGCCGATCAATTAAGCTTATTAAATCGGATCCGAAATTAATGAAAATCGAAATAATACAACCATGCAAATACTAAAGATACAAGAACGCAAACATCTGCAATTAATAAAGACCCTTACCTCTCTTAAAATGAGGGTACACTACGCGACAAAACTATGTATTACAATGGCGACCGATATTGGACAAGCAAATTCCCAAAAACCTCGTCTCGTGAGTTATTTCTGCATCTACGGCACCAAAATTAACGAAAGCACAACGTAACGGCCGATGCGGAAATTCCTACGTTGTTAGTCGACAAAATTCAACAAAAGTATCTGGGATTAAACCAGGTTTTTAAATGTTGCAACATGTTTTTCTGATTGAAGTTAAAATGAAAGTAAAGATTTTTTTTCTCAATTAAAAAGAAACCTAGCCCCGGAGAGACGTGTTACAATTGCCCGGCCCCAGTAGTGGGGTCGTTAGAGCGCCATCAGTTCTATCCAACTAAACTGAAAAAGCTCTGCTGGTGTGCCACCCTGCGGCTTTTTAAATCAAAAGGTACTTAATTTCAAACTAACAAGAAAACGAGAATATAGGCTGGCTTATTAAATCAATAATTAATCAATTAACTTAACTTAACAAGAAAACACAATCTAAAATTTAAGGAACAATATATTTGCTACTAGGTTCTTTTTTTTGAAAACACAGCAACAATCTATCTGGAGTAAAATGACACGTTAAATGGAGATGTTGTGAGGTAAATTTAACTACTAATATGTACAATATGGTGATTGTACGGAGACCAATTCTGGTTTTAATGCTCGGTTCTGTATGCCTTACAACTAAATGCACTAAATACTACTAACCGAAGTGATCACTTTGATGCTAACTAAGCTAATTACAACTAGGTATGCGTGCGCTAATAGCTGCACCGATTTTACATGTAGCAATAATAATATGTATCAATGAACGGCCACAATAATTAAATCATAAATAAATTAATAAATAAAATAAAATTAGAATAAAACTATTGAAAGCGTGGCTGTCGATGCTTGATTCATATTATAAAGAGAGAAAATTCAGAGCGGTTATATTACTCGATAAATGAATGAAAAGAATAAAATTATTGAGCCAACGCTTGACTTATATTAAAACGAGAGAAAATTCAGAGCTATCAGATTAACTGGTCCGATAAACCAGTGAATAAATGAAAATAAAATTAATGAGCTATCTCAGAGCTTGGCGGTCAATGTTTGAGTTATATTAAAAAAACTAAGGAAAACTAAGAGCGATTATATTTAACAGATAAACAAACGGGTCAATGGAAGATAAAGCTTCTGTACAATACCCCAAATCCGGTCGTCGAACTGTGGTGGAGGCGCCGGGCACCTCAGGTACTGCCTCTCGATGGCCCCGAGGGGAAGATCTAGCCGAGGTATCGATAGCTCGGTGTCGAGATTGGCTGATATTTGCTGCTGGTAAAGCCTGCTTCCAACCCACTAGAAAAAGGTGGTTCTAGCTTGCCGGTAAAAGTAGTGGCCTGCTGGTAAAAGTTGTGGCCCTCCAATAAAACCCTGAAATAACCCAGTGCGCATTAGACAAAGCCCCCTTACTTTAATAAAAACCATAGCTTCCCCTTGCATAAATATATCTTCTTTATAAAACAAATTCACCAGAAAAAAAACCCATGGACTTGCAATGCCCATCAGCAAATAAAAGAGATACTAAGGTTCAGACAACTTGAACATAAAAAAAGATAGGTATGAATCACTCCTAAAAGAAAATATAAACTTCCCCATACGATCAAAATTAAATTTACATTAAAATAAAAATTCGGATTAGATAAAATGGAGTAGATAAAATAACATATGGGACGCAAAAGCAAATGGCGGACCATGCACAAAAAAAAGGTTATACAGATAAGCAATTAAATCATTAATTTAGGCAAAAATGGTAGCAATAATTACCTCGTTAGTGCGTGTGAGGGCTAAGGGAAATTCGACGGTCTCGGTCTTATCTGACGAACGTGGAAAGCCTCTAGAAATAAGGAAAAAAAACCGTTAGCGTCATGGCGTCCACGCGCTTCACAGGCAATAGAAAAAAAATCCAGAGAAAATGCTTACCCAGTACAGTATGTAGATCCCGAAAATCGGTCGTGTCAAAACACCAAGAGATTCCACAGTATATCCCCAATAAATGGGTTGAATTAAATCACAAACTAAATGTGGATTATCTATATGACTGCACTAGCAAACCTTCTTCTCGCCTTGAAAGGGAATCTCAGAAGAACTCTCGATTGGTTTCCGTCAATTTGCCTACGAGATTAAATGCTACGTCAAATCAGCAAGTAGTGATGTGCTGAAACATGCCCAGTGATTTCGATACAGGGAATAATTCTAAGATAATAAACGCCTTAGTTCTCGTTTATTAGGATGATAAACGACGGCGGAAGCCACAAATAGTGAGCTAAAATTTCATTTTTCAAGAAATGCTAGGAAATACTCCTACGAAAATGATAAACCTTTAAAAATCTAAATCGAGAGCGACAATCACGGGAGGATAGTCCATTCCTATTACTCGGAACGAAACTTACAAAAACTACAACCTGCCGGGTAAAAAGCTAAAAATATTTAAAAGCAGAGGTCCCAAAACGATCTAACGATCTTCAGAAATGGCGGCCGGCGATTGGAGTTCAGCAGCCAAGGGGTTCCCAAAAGGTTATGAAATATGCCAACCAAAATTGAAAATATGGATCGACGAGTCAAATGCAGCGTATTTGCAGGCTTTACTAACAGAATTCTTAAAAATATAAATCGGTTCGTTGACCGTTCTACGGTAATGTAATATAAATCAAGCTAAGCTATCTTAATAACAATGTGCTACGCTTGTCAACTAAAATAAATATAGACACAACGTGTGATAAAAGCTAATACAAATATATCGTTAACCTATACTTAGAATAGAGTTAATTTACATTAAGAAAGCGGCATTGTCAAGCGAATTGTCAGCAAATCGAATCAATAAATTTAGAATTAATAAACCGATGAGTGCAAAATACAGCATCTTTTTTCCTCAATGCGGCATATAAATGAAATTTTAAAAATATTTGACACCGGCAAAATCGGAGTGTTACGATGTATCGACTTAACAACCGAAATGCTTGGCTTCAAAAGTCCCCGTATCAGGTGTGAAACGAACGGATCATCTCGCGCCAGAAAAACGAGAACGCCGAGCAGATTACACACATCATGCAACCCACAAAACATGAAACTGCTGTTACCTCGGTACTGTGTGCTATAGAGTGTGACGAAGGCGCCAGATGGCTATGAGGTTGTATTGAATCGCGGATCTAAATCTCGAGCTGCAACGTAAACCCGAAATAATACCGGGGCGTACTAGGAATTCCACTTCTAGTTAGCGACCCAAAACGGAATGTCACAATGTTGATTAAAATTATCTTAATGGTCGAATGCAGTATGTTGAAACAAGTGTAGGTCAGTCGGCTAGAGAAACTGTCAGATGCGGTATGCCGCAATGTTCAATATTGGGCCCTCTGTTATTTACAATATACACTAGTAAATTTCCATCTTGTATGAAAAATGTCGCCGCATATATTTATGCCGATGACACGCAGGTGCTTTATTCGTTTATCCCCGGTACTTGGCCTGCGGCGCGGCACAAGCTCTAATTAATAATGATTTAAAAGAACTGACAGAGTTCTGAGCATATCACGGATTGCTAATTAATCCAACTAAATCATCTGTTATGGTTTTTGGTAAGTATAGGAATCGTTTAATGCCAGACCTTAATATAGAAGCAGAGGGTAGAGTTTTACAATTTACACATTGAGAAAAAACCTTGGTCTAAGAATTAATACGGAATTTCGTTTTAGAGAGCAAGTAGGGCATTATTTACAAAAGGTATATATTTCCTTAAAGTTGCTTTATTCGCATCGCTACATAGTAACTCACCATCAAAAAATAAAATTAGCAGATTCTCTAGTGTTAAGTCATTTTAACTATTGTGATATTTTATGGACTATGCTTAGATAAAAACGTTATACATAGAATTGAGAAAGTACAAAAAGTTGTTTGCGGTTTATTTATGATATAAGAAAATATGACTCGGTATTGCACAAACTACATGATGCCAAATGGTTGAATATGCAGGATAGGCGTAAATTGCACTGCTTAGTATTTTCCACAACTTTATTTTTTTGAACAATCCACGTTACTTGACTAATAAGATTACATATAGAATATCTTAAAACTTGGATTTAGGGGTCTTATATCTCCATCACCACACAAAACATCTGTGTTTCAAAGAAGCTTGTCCTACAATATTTATAGGCTGTATAATACAGTTCCTCTTTCTTTAAAAGCCTTAAAATTCTCAATTTTTAAAAATAAGTTAAGACAAGAAATATTTATTTGATAGGTACACACTGCGATGCAGTTGATTTGCGTTACGTTTAAAATTATTTAATGAGATTTTGATGTGCTATATTGTTAGAATTTATATGTATTTTAATTTTCCTTTGCGAACCGATAATTAGTAACAGTTTTCTTAGCTGTTAGTTTATAGGGGTTGAACTTTGAACAATTTTTTATTGCTTTCATCTCATTTTTTGCAGTCTATGTAGATACCACTTGACCTATTGCTAACTGAATTGTATTGCAAAATAAATGCTTATTATTATTTTTATTATAATATAAAATTAAAAACATTTCACACACGGTGAAAGTGATACCTTCATAAAATTAAACCAAGCGGTCACCCATTCAAGTACTAACCGATGTATGTTCGGACTACAACCACTTTTAACCTTTTACTCTTGGCATACATGTAAAAATTGTATATTTTTAAATATTGAAAAACGAGTGCTCTGTGAAAAGTTATCTCAAACTATGACATTTTATTAAGTTTTCACTTTAAGAAGACTAATTCAAATGCCGTAAATCTTATTTGCTAGTTATGCTAGTAAAATGCCAGACGTTCTACCTATATTGGGTGATCTAGATTCAATAAAACTTCCTGTAAATTTGCTGTTTATTTAAACACAAATTTTATTTTTGAGATATTAATATAACTGCAATAGTGAATTATTATGGAATTATCGTCCTCCGGTTTATTCGGAAGTCCACCACTTTTTTTTAAATAGTGATTTTATAACGGTGAAAATATTTGCATTGAAGAGACATTTTATATAGCGATCCTGCCACAACGTTTCTTTTTTATGTAACATAAAAATGACAGTCGCAGAAATAGTGCTCTGAAGCATATAATAGGTATTTCAGACCAACCTCTCACTAAATAGGGGAAGGCGTTTAGCTTGAAATTTAAGTTAGACGAAAATTTTATATATTTAGTGTTATAGTTTAAAATGTATTATTATTGAAGTGACCACAGTTGAAGATTTTGCATACGTGCCTGAATATATTGGTATAAATGACTACCCGACCCACTTAATGAACCTTGCATTTGGGTATTTTTATGTTTGTGGTTTTCCGGCTGTATTTTCCGAGGGTTATAACAATTGTGAAACAATTGAATACGTGTTACTGTAGTGTATACCAGCATATTTAGATTATTCGTCATGTACACTACTTAACTACGATTGGTTAACTTTATTTTCTACCAATGAGTTTCTCTTTAAATAACTGCATTTTGTATAGCAATAAGGTATCGTTTTCTATCTCTAATCGAGTAGTTAGTTTTTTTAATTAACATTTTGATAATACCAAATTATCCTCCAAAATTTTTGATAATTATTGTAGTCAACTATTATTACTCTAGGTGAACCCAAATGTTTTTAGAATAATTGCATAAGTAAATATTCTCTTTCGATACACACAACTGTACCATTGAGTATAATTTTAAGCAAGATTGAGTACCATGGGTGGGGTGATTTGAAATCCAATGCTTAATATTTTGCAACGAATTGAACCATTTTGCTTTATTTTGGGAATAAACCAATCTTTCTGTTCATCTATCTATCTATTCAAAGGGAAATAATTAGTAAGTGTAATTAAAGTAAGTTAACTGTGCTCAATTACATCATTTCGATTTTTTTTGTTGTGAATTGATTAAATTTCTAGTTTAGTTATTTATATTTTTTTGCAGCGAAGGCTAAACCAAAACGAATTCCAAATTACATCTTGGGGAGTTTCTGATTTGGGCCCTCTACAAGTTGGTGGTGCCTTTTAAGTAAATATATCCAGATTCCACTCTTGGTTTCGACATTCGAGCTAGGACCTAATTTACATGATTCAAACACAACTTGTTCTGGGCTGCCATATTTACCTACAAACAAATAAAATCAGAAGCTAACAAAGAGCGTAACACATGAAAATATAATTCGACAGATGTAAAGGTGCTAGCAATTATCTGGGTAACTGAACATTGTCTGAATAAACTAATTTATATCATATATTCAGCACCTCTATTATCGAATTTCAATCGATGCAGAGTTGCCCTAATGTACCTGTGGGTGGTTCCTCCATTTGTCCATTTGTCAAGTAGAACTAGCACTTTTTCATAGTTCACCGATAATGTTGTTCAGTTATGCGAATACGTAAAATGGCGAGTTCATCACTGCTTAGCTAAAAGGCAAATTAGCAAAACCAGACATACATCACAAACCTATACATTTTCGTCAGAGTTTTCTCTTATCTTGACCTTCAAAACTAGGATTGGAAATGCAATGTTTTCTATCATCATCGCTTAAACAGTAAACATTACTTTTATCAGGCTTTATAAAAGATCCCTCCAATTCACTCTGGGTCTGTGTTTTTGTATTTTAACTGTTATTTGTTTTCTAAAAACACTGCAATTAAACAAAATATAAATAATTTAGGTCCAAAACCGTAACTTAGTACCTCTTTAACATTTTTCCACCTAATCAACTAAATTTATACTTGCGTGGCTCTTGCAATTAAGATGTGCCTGAGTGGCGTCAGGCAGCCGGAAGCCATTGGGACAAAGATCTCATACAGAAATCTTGATTGGAAGGCGTTCCGGGATAGGTTAAACCAGATGACGGTTATCCCTAAGCAGATCGAGTCCATCCAAGACTTGGAGGCCGTTGACACACTAACCCGAAATATCCAGCACGTCAGAGACGCTATGTGTCCGGTAGTCAGGAGGCAATCTTTTTTAGAGACGCTTCCTGACGAAATCCTAAGCTTGATTAATGTCCCGAACAGTATCAGGAGCAGATGGCGGAGAAATCGCGCCGCTATCGATAAACAAAGGGCCAACGCTCTGACGGACGAAATCAGGAAGAATATCCATGAGACGCGGTTTGGATGAGCTTCGTGAATGGGCTCGGTACGGCAGACGGTTCGCTGTGGAGGTTAGCGAGATAGGTCCGCAATACTGCCTGTCATCCGTAGCAATGGACAGGACTATGTAGGCGATGCAGATAAAGCTGAAGTATTTGCGGATTTCCTCACTGATATTCACCGTGAAATACCGGACACCGTGCGATTGCACGCCCATATCGCGGAGCAAACTTCCAAGTTTACTGGAAGATCATATCCAATACCGCCCTCTGTGATGGATAAACTTCGTGTGAGTCCGTCAGAGATAAGTGGTGCTCTCCGCCGTCTGCCAAAAGATAAGGCTCCGGGACCTGATCAAATCCCTTACCTACTCCTCAAAAACCTTCCCTCCGAGACCATTGTACATTACATGCACATAGTGAACGCCGTACTTCGTTTGCAACACTTCCCTAGTTCCTGGAAGATTGCACACGTTGTACTGTTCCCTAAGCCCGGGAAGGATCCCAAAAGTCCCGCATCTTATCGACCGATATCCTTGCTCAATTCTTTGAGTAAGCTTGCCGAGAAGCTCTTGTTGCCCAGGATCAATGAGGCAGCCTCGAACTGTCAAGTACTGCCTGCGGAGCAGTTTGGATTCCGTGGCGGGCATAGCACAAATATGCTCGCTGCGAGAATCGTACAGGATATCCTTGACAGAATCAACATGAGGCATAGCACGCCTCTACTGCTGCTGGACATCGAGAAAGCGTTCGATCGAGTCTGGCACGACGGGCTGCTGTATAAGCTCTTTAAGGATCTGAGCTTCCCGTTACATACAGCAGCACTGATCGCGTCATACTTGGCTGCGCGTACCTTCTCGTTACGCGTCCACAACTCGGTCTCGACTTCGAGGCCGATATATGCGGAGATACCTCAGGGAACGGTACTATCACCACAACTTTTCAGCTATTATATAGCAGACCTACCGTCCCATCCCGATACTTCCTTGGCGTTCTACGCCGATGATACCGCCCTTTATTCCCATGCCTTCACCGCATAGGAGGCAATAGATAATCTAGCAGCATACATGGAACGCGTGCTAACATTCTATGAAAATTGGAAAATTCGGCTAAACCCGAATAAAACCGAGTTAGTTATTTTCACGAAAAAGCGAACCAACATTGCAGCACGGCCAATTAGGGTGCAAAATACCCTTATCCCTCCTAAATCCCACGTCAAATATCTAGGAATCTATCTGGACAGGAGCCTAACTTTTGTCGCCATGTGTCATATATACACGAAAAACATAGGCCTCTTGTCCGGAGTGGTTCATATTTAAGTCCTGGCAATAAAATAACTTTATATAGGTCCATCATAAGGCCATTCCTGCTGTACGGGGCACCTGTCTGGTTCTCGGTCGCGGAGTGTCATAGAAAAAGGATCCAGATTATTCAGAATAAGTATTTAAGGGCAGCCTCCTCGGTGGGACCGCGCACCCGGATCAGCGACTTGCATGCTTGGTCAGGCGTAGAGTATGTCAACGAACATATTGATAAACAGGCATGTAATTTCTCTGAACTGGCAGTGCGCGGCTCAACGAGGACCGCTAACCTGGCGACCCTGAGATATGACCCGCGGGACCCAGGCCGCCTTAGACAATGGACCTATTCCCATCCCTGATCCTAAAAGTCCCGTCAAACTCCCTCTTTTTGTGCCCCTGAGACTCTCGAGAAATCGAGATCTAACAGGAGCAC
>MU182075.1:235311-276423 GCA_016904865.1 Pissodes strobi
TATATATATATATACTTATACCATATATACAAGCCTCATATGAAGACGCCAAATTAAGTGTTCTAAAGAATTAGTGTGTGTAGTATTAAAGATGATTAATAGTCAACGAAAGAGAGCTAACACCGATTACGAACTAAGGCATTCAAAAAGTGAGAGCAGATATTATCGCCCCAAAAGAATGTACAGAAATAATTCCTTTTTCAACACTGGTTTAGAATGGTGTCTTCTCCACCAGTCTGTGGACCGTAAATTCCATACCTATTTTTGCACACACCGGCTAATATCTGGCAGATACATAAAACGAGTAGAATAGTGTTAAATGTAAATAGTAGCGTCAATATATAGTTTGTTTTGTACTCGCTGTATTTCCTTTCTGTGCAACCCTTTTAATAACCATCCTAAAGAAGCTTAAATTAGGTCAAATGTGGAAGTTAAGAAGCCTCATAAGATTCAACATTGCGACTCAGCTAACAAGGAACCAACTTATTTCTTTGTATTTTTTAAGTTTTTCATTGCGATATCGCGTGTTAATTGAGTTGGAAACAGGAGTTGTGAAATGTTTCAACTCAACAAGTTATGGCCATATCCCTTGGTTTTAAAATATTCTTCTTATAGCATTCCCACTTTTTCAACTAATTATTGTAACTTCCCCAACTTGAGAATAAAAAGAAAAACGTGCTTATATCTATATATTTCAACTACACCACTGCTTGGTATGTGTATATTGCAACGCATATTGGCCTTTTGAGGAAACCCGTTACTTAACTATGCATTAAAATATCCTGCTAGCTCTATGAGTTTTGCAGCTGGAATGAACAAAAATGTAGAAATTGCTGTTTCTCTGTTGTATTTAATCAAATCTTGGCACTTTAATCTGCGGCATTGTGTATAAGACTTTAAAATAGATTTCTTTAGCAGTAAGTATTTAGAGTGTTTTAAATAAATATTTGACACTCATTAGTAACTTCACGGCCAGAAACATAGGATTAAATTGAAGGAGAGCCTTTAATGATATACTATTCTTGCCAAGTTATAATATCATAATTATCATTTCAAACAGCTAGTATTTTCTTGAAAGTTATCTTTGATTAATACAGATTATGATACTCTGTTGCAACGAAGTTACTATATATTTAGAGCATGTTATGCATTATAGGTTTTAATCTTCTTATTTCACGGGCTACCTACTCCATTTGTTTCGTAAATTCAAATTTAAACCAATGGGTTCCGGTTCTATAAATTGTTCCGTCGCGAAAATGGTTTTTCAAATTTTCCGCGGGCACCGTGTCATCCTTCATAGTACTGTCAGTATGCTGGCTGGGTAGTTGCGTTTTATGATCAGCTGTTTGCGACGTTGGGTTATTTACCCATGTCTAGACGGTCCAGCAAATTGCTTTGAAGAGGTCTAGTAGTGCAGTGGTCAGATCATGTGCTTGTGATACGGCGGCCCGGGTTCGCTTCCCGTTGGTGGCAAGAGATGTTTTTTTAATTTTTTTAGGTTATGTTTATTTATTTTTCTAAATTTTGGGTGGAGGGCCATGCCTAAAGTTAACAGTACTCTTTTAAATTCTCGCCCTCGCCTGATACGTCACAAACAGCTGATCATAAAGTGCAACTGCGCATAATTGCAATTAGTTATATTGCAGAGGCTAGACGGAAGTGCATTGCCTGCCTTGAATCTTGAATCATGTGCAGCGAGTTCCTCACCACTAGACCTTAAACAGCCACGATCGCAAAATATAAATCAGCTGTTACTATGCCGAAACTATATTGTCTTCCCAAGATTCATAAGGAAGGCAATGCGTCCCATAGTCTCGGCAATAGAATCGCCAACTTATAATATATCCAAGTGGCTAGCAAATCAGTTTAAAAATTTACCTATAAAACAACAGAATTCAGGAGTACTAAATTCCTTAGATTTCATAAACAAATTAAAGGTACAAATCTTAAGGAAGGTGAAATTTTAATCTCGTTTGATGTTTGCTCATTGTTCCCTAGTGTACCAATTCCACCGACCTTGCAATACCTTGGTGAATTACTTGAGATGAACAGTTTTGATAATGAAATCAAACAAGAATATTTAACTTTAACCAAACTTTGCATGGATCAAAATTATTTTCAGTATAAAAATAACTATTACTAACAACTTGAAGGCACGGCAATGGGCAACTGTTTATCGCCGTTCTTAGCTAACCTTTTTATGAGTAAATTTGAAACTTAAATCAGTCAGGAGTTCGAATATTTTCCAAGGGTATGGAACAGGTATGTGGATGATATTTTCGCGATTTTCGACACAAAAACCGCTAATATCGCAGATTTTGTAACCAAACTAAACAACCGTTTCCCCACCATTAAATTTACTTATGAAGTCGAGAACAATGGCAAACTTCCATTTTTGGATACTTTAGTAATTAGAAACGATAATAACACACTAGAATTGGATATTTATAGAAAAAGTACTATTTCATTTTTTGGTACACCGTATGGTTAACTTTCCTCTCAGCAGAGAAAGATTTAATAATGAAAAGGAGACAATTAAGAATATAGCGAAAGTTAATGGTTTCAATACTAACTTAATAAATAGACTAACTAATAGGCATTTGTTTAGAAAGACCATTCGTGATTCGATTCCACTTCTTTCGTCAATCAGGATGAAAATACAAAATATGTCTCGATACCATATAATCCTCAGTATACTAGAGGACTCCAAAAAATCTTTAAGGAAGTAGGTTTAAAATTAGTATACCAAACTCAGTTCAACATTAAGAAATTATTAGGTGGTCCAAAGGACAAAATTGATATATTAGAAAGAAGTGGAATATATGAATTTGGATGCATGGATTGTAACCAAAAATATGTTGGGCAAACTAGATCTATACAAACGAGATTCAAGGAACACATAGCTCATTTAAAGTATGGTAGAACAGAAAAATCAAGTGTTGTCGAGCATGCTTTTGATAATAATCATAGAATAACAATTAAAAATTTAAAATTAATTCATAATATAACTGATAGGAGATTATTAGACTCATATGAAAGTATGGAAATTATTAAATGTAAGAATAGTTTAAATAGAGATAGAAGGCCTATTCCGTATAGTCCATTGTATTGGTTGATCGAGCGTGACTAGTAGGATTCCAGGATTGGTTTCTTTGGTTCCGCTTGTTTAAGCAAAGATTTGGTATAAAAGCGAGTTAGGTAGAGTTTTAGATTTAGTTTTAATCATCTCCTGATGATGCTAACATGGTGAGCGAAACGCGCGTCGAGTGCAATAATTCTGTTTCGGTATTGTGGATAACACTCCGTTTTAGTGGTAGCTAGTTTTGGTAGGCTTTATCGCTCGAAGGGCGAAAGAGACAGACATTGGGGAATGTTATTTCATCCATGGTCGATGCCAATAATAATATTTTAGGTCTTTTTTCTTACCAAATATTTCGCTTATTTGCTCAGCGAAGGGAAATATTTTGCTCCCCCTTTCTGTCTGCTTGTTATTATTAATATAATTTTTATAACTTCTCTTCAAAACCTGTCATCTCTTTCAACATTCCAATTTCAAATTTATGTTATAATATTCATTAAGCTTCTAAGTTTTCTTTCTACTTTCCTTTTGTAAATATCATACCTTAGTTCTATTAAGATTGTTTAGTATTTATATTTAATTTTTTTTAACACTTTCATCTACAATTATTTTATATGTAGCTGTTTCCAGAACATGGCATGTAAAAACTTGTAGCTGCAATTCGTTAAAATTACTTTTGTTTTAATTCCGTCACCAAGCTTCACCATAAAATAGCACAAAGAAGAGATGAAATAATATTTTCATGCGTTACTAATTACGGACATCAAACGTTGCGTTGATATAAGCTACAATAGTAATAATATCGTACGTGCGTTTTTACTGACATAATTTTATAATTAGAGGCAGGAATTGAACAGAAGTAGTTGCAAATTTGCAGTTTATGTATTTAAACGTATTTTCGACGCTAAAAAATTATGTGTTTTATTTTATAAAATCTAATCCACATGACCACATCCCTTAAGTCGCCAAATAGGCCTTTAACTAATAGAGTATAAATACGCCTCTAAAAATCAAATAAATATTGAAAAGAAAACTTGGGATATTTATAATTGCCTGCTTACTTTCAATCGCAAGAAATTACAAATTGAAGTTCAGTTCTCGCACCAGGTGAATTTTATATTTGTGGATTTTATGGTCTTTTAAAAACCTTTTTACGTTTGATACGTGATTGATGATATTCAGCGTTTCGCGTCTTCTTCTAAATTGGAATAATTAATCTGCCGCGTAATTTTGATCATTCAATTAACCCATTTTCTAAAGTCAAATAACCAAGCGTCATATGGAACACACATGTTTTATTCTAGTATGTGTTTCTCCTCATTACTCAAATACTTATTTATGTATGGCACCACGAACCTACGAAAAGCTTGCCTTCCATTAAAAACAACCGGAGTTGTCGCCGTTAGTAATCCTCCAAAACATCTGTTGTAATAGTTTAAATTCATGAACTGAAGTTTATGTGGAACTGCTAAAACTTTCTTAATTTACAATGAGGCAGAGATGAGCAAACATGTGCGAAATTTAATTTAGATCCATCGTTGATAGTGTAAAATTTTCTAAATACGAATTTATTTAAACTTTTTGCTATTATTCTTAGTAATATCTCATTTCGCTATACTAGTGCAATATTGTGGGACTATATAAAAGGTTTAATTATCATTCTGTAATTTACGTTTTAAAAGATAATATAATAAAATAGAAGTTAATTGAAAAGTTGAGCTTTCGGCAACAAAGGATACATCGAACATGAAACTACATTATCATCTGCTTGTTACCATATAATTATTCGATGGATATTACTGTATAGTAGTAGGGTGTAGATTAAAATTCTTTTTGACTTTGCCTCCCACTTCGGTGTCACAAGCTGAATTTTTCAGGGATGAAAGGTAAACCTTATTCCGGAGGTAATACAAAATTAGACTGTGCAAAAGGGCACTATCATCAAAAATCGAGATATTGATACCACCGTATAGA
Source organism: Pissodes strobi (assembly GCA_016904865.1). NCBI lineage: Eukaryota > Metazoa > Arthropoda > Insecta > Coleoptera > Curculionidae > Pissodes > Pissodes strobi. The sequence continues at coordinate 240,365 of MU182075.1, forward strand.
GCAAAACATAGTTATTTTTTGGTCCAAAGCACAAAAAGGTCTTTGTAGGGCGTATTTTTTTATAATTATTTAAACAAAATCATTTGCATTAGCCCTTATGGCCGAAAAGAATTTTAAACGTAAATATCTCGGTTTCAGCCGGGCAAAAATTTGATTAACAAGGGGTCCTTTTAAATATAACACTCATTTGACGAAAAAGGAAGGCCTAAATGAGAAAATACTATTCTTTATAAAAGTTTCGCCTATGTCTTGACCAGGTAATAGAGCAAATCCCATATTTTTTGCTTGTAAACTAACAATGATATAACAATAAATAATGAGAGACGTCATGGGTTTACGCCGCGCGCCGCGCCGTAATTATTCAGACCGCCAGATGCATCTACCCTTAGTCTATCTTTCTCTTCGCCTTCACGTTTAGCATGCTTTGTTTCTCTCTGCGTGTCGCCAGATGGAACACATATAATATATTATTATAGACCTATTAAGATTTGTTTTATTTTATTTGTATTATAAAACTTCTCGTTAGGTGTCAATTTGAAATCTGCCATATTGTATATCTGTTTTTATTAAAGAATTAATAAGTTTATGTGTTACATATAAAGTATGTACCTATCTAGTAGTGTATTGTTTCATTAATAGTATCAATACTATATCGAATCTTGTTTGCCACAAGAAAGGTAGAAAAAGTTCTTTCTGTCGCCCTAATTAACTTGCCTTTATTATCATTGCATATTGCATATAATCAAAGAATATTCTATCGTAGTAGAATATTCTTTGATATAATGCACTTTGGTCTATTTCGAGAATAAAAGAGACAAGAGGCTCAATTGCGCTTTCTGAACTTGAATCCGTTGTGCTGTCCATTCTAATTTGATTTCTGTTAAAAAAATAGGCAATATTGTATAAATAAATAGGTACCCTTTAAAAAAACAAATTATAAAAAAGTCATAGCTTAGGGTCGTAAGTATACATGACAAATTAATATTCTTTGTTCCAAGTTTGTTTTATTCTGAGTAGGCTATGACTGGATTGTTAATAACAGTACCCAACAATATAAATAAGTGTCAGTCATGGCTCAGGATAAAATAACTTGGAACATAGCACATTTGAATGAAATTTCCCTCGGCCTCAGTCTAAAACATGAAATATGCACTTAAAACATTGACTTCTAATTTCCAGGCACTCTGTTTGTTGCATCAACAAGCATATTGCCTTGGCGACGTTTAGCAATATCCCTATTTTTGCTTTCTGATTCTTCCGTAATTAAAATTTTTAACAAAAACTTACAACTTACCCAGACATATTCACCTGAAACAGATGTATGTATATATGATAAAAACGCAAAAAATGTCTATATTTCTTCCAAATTTACTAGATAGGTACATACTTTATATGTAACACATAAACTTATTAATTCTTTAATAAAAACAGATATACAATATGGCAGATTGCAAATTGACACCTAACGAGAAGTTTTATAATACAAATAAAATAAAACAAATCTTAATAGGTCTATAATAATATATTATATGTGTTCCATCTGCCGACACGTAGAGAGAAACAAAGCATGCTAAACGTGAAGGCGAAGAGGAAGATAGACTAAGGGTAGATGCATCTGGCGGTCTGAATAATTAAGGACCGTGGTGCAAAAAGGGAATGAGTCACTATTTTTCCAAAATTGAGTTATAAGTTCCATAAACTTCTGCAAAACATAACCTATCGTTTGGTGCAAGAACGGGACGAGTACGTCTATAAACAACGAAGTTATGTGCACCTTTCACTCATCCCTTTACAAATTTGGTGCAAGATCGAGATAAGTCATAGGTGACTTATCTCGTTCTTGCACCAAACAAACTGCAATTTTATTCGATATTCGAAATAAAATGTTTTGATGATTTTTGCGTTTGTTTTTTTAAGAATTTAGCCTAGGTCGGATTTTTATGGCAAAACAGGATGTAATCTGTAAAAAAAAACACACAAAAATGGTTTGTTTTTTATTTTTTTTGCCTCTACTGAAAAATGTTCAAAAAGTGACTCATCCCCTTCTTGCACCACGGTCCTCAATTACGGCGCGGCGCGGCGTAAACCCATGACGTCTCTCATTATTTATTGTTATATCATTGTTAGTTTACAAGCAAAAATATGGGATTTGCTCTATTGCCTGGTCAAGACATAGGCGAAACTTTTATAAAGAATAATATTTTCTCATTTAGGCCTTCCTTTTTTGTCAAATGAATGTTATATTTAAAAAAGACCAGTTATTAATCAAATTTTTGCCCGGCTGAAACCGAGATATTTACGTTTAAAATTATTTTCGGCCATAAAGGCTAATGCAAATGATTTTTTTTAAATAATTATAAAAAAATATTCCCTACAAATACCTTTTTGTGCTTTGGACCAAAAAATAACTATGTTTTTCTGTATACGGTGGTATCAATATCTCGATTTTTGATGATAGTGCCCTTTTGCACAGTATAATTTTGTATTACCTCCGGAATAAGGGTTACCTTATCATGTACTTCCATCCCTGAAAAAATCAGCTTGTGACAAAAAAGTGGAAGGTAAATCGTTTTCTAGAGCAAATATATTAACATATACACTCTACTATAGTTATTAATAACCAGATATGAACAGGGGATTTGCAGTCAAGTTTTTTTTTATTACTGTGGATTCCTCTAAAACAACCTATGCTTTTTCGCTGTTATTTCATAGTTTTTCTCAAAAGTTATTGAGAACAAAAACAAATTTTGTTTTATAAAACGTTTTAAAAATTGTGTAATATATTATAGGTATGTCATTTGACATAAGTTAAAATCATGATAAGTTAAAATGCTTTTTAAGGTAAGACCTTTGGAACTAGCAAATGTCAGCTGTCACCAACGAGAAAGGCAAACTGTAGGTTACTCATAATAGACTAACAGCTCATGACAGTTTTTTCGACATGATCGTTTACCGTCGGGCAATCGAATTTTTGTCTTTCATTGATCGAGTATTAATGCGTGATGTCAAAATTGGAGCTCTCTTTCGTGCAGAAACATTCGGAATGTTGATGCGAAAGTGTATTAAAAAGTTGCGATTTGGCATGATTGTTTACCGGCGGCCGACTGCTTTTGACGATAGTTAATGAAAGAAAAGTCCAGCGGACAATTATCTGCCGACGTTTCGCGTTGTTATAAATTGGGAAAAAATTCATTTTTATTGCAAAAAAAAAACGACTATTATGGTATGATCGTTTACTGTCGGGCGTTTATTACGTGGTAGCGAAAAATATCAAAGGCCGACGGTTTTCATAGTTAGAAAAAATTTTAGTGATAATTTCAATGTGCAATTTTTTTTATGAATATGGCATGATTGTTTAGCGTGTAAAATATTGACAGTTACTTCAATTTAAACGAAATATTGTTGTTTATAACAATGGCCGACGATTCAGGCAGTTATAAACTATTTTGAACAAATTAAAATGTAAAAAATATGAACAATTCGGACTGATTGTTTACCGTCGGCCATCAGCATCATTCGATTGATAATGTTGCAAAATGACGATGTGAACGTGGACCGACGAATCAGACGGTTAAATCACCTTATACAAAAATTAAAAATGTGTAAAAAATATTAACAATTTGGGCTGATCGTTTACTGTCGGCAATTAGTTTCAGTAAACTGATAATATTGCAATACGACGATATATACGTGGGCCGATGAATCGGGCGATAGCAATATCTAATAGGGAGTTTTCAAAGATTCAGAAATTTTTGAACAGTTGCACTAGGTACCCCTACCACCAATGGAATGTAAAAAACTGCATCAGGCCGAGCGACACGCGTCCTCATTGTGACTGGCTGCAAGGCTGCAACATACTATATTGATCGGAACCGACTTTGTCTTTAACATTTTTTTACAGCCGCGCGCAAAATAACTAATTACCAAATTCAAATGAAATTGCAAAATCGACGAATGCCGCGGAACCTATTTTGCGCTCTAGAGCGTACAAGGAAAAGGAAATTCTCACTTTTTCCGTCGAGTGTGCTATGAATAGTCATTTATTTATTTTACTTATTTATTTCAATCTTCCTGTTTTGGCAGTTAGAAGTTGTATAGGAATATTTAACAAAACAATACTTAAAACTAAACTTAAAACTAAGAGCTAAAAAGCTACAAAAAGTTTTGCTAAAACATTTCACACAAAGTTACAGTAACAATACTTGAGCTTCTCATCTGGAGCCTCCAGTCTTTAACAATTTTATTTATAAATTAAAGATGACTTAATTAGGTTATATAGCTAAAATGCATTAAAATAAGAACTATCGTAAAATCGTAAAGTAGTCATTGACTTTATAGAAACATCTCTCAATGAGATAGCTTTTTACTGTTTTATTGAACTTAGTAAATGAGTTTATTTCTTTTATACTTGCTGGTAGTTGGTTATACATGTTGATGTAAAAGCAATATGGGCTTTTCTAAAAGGAAGCAGTTTTGTAGGGAGGGATGCATATATTGTTGTTAGCCCTTGTAGGATAACTAAGTGAAAATATTTTTCTGATTATTCTTTTTTGTAGGATAAATATTCTGGATAATTCTGATGATTGACCCCAATAGATAATACCATAACTCATATGACTATAAGCTAGGGCATAGTATGTATTAAGAAGTTGTTTAGTTTCTAGGATATGTTTGAGGTTTCTGATGGCAAAATATGCCATGTTAAGTTTACTAGCCGCGTGATTCAGGTGATTACACCATTTTAGATGAGGGTCCAAATAAATACCTACAAATTTGAAGTTGTCAGTTTTGTTAATTCGTTTAGTATTTAGGGATAATATTGTGTCATGGAGAAAATCTTTGCGCTGTGAAAAGGTCATATAACAAGCTTTCGATTCACTAACAATAAGCCTGTTTTTCATGCACCATGTAGCAAATTTATTTAGAGACTCAATGGAATTATTTTCCAGATTTTCAAGGCTATTTGCCGAAATCGCCACGGTACAGTTGTCTGCATAAAGTATTAGTTTGGTATATTTATCAGATAGTTGTAGATGTTTTTCTAAGTCGTTAATGAAAAGTGTAAATAGCAAAGGTGATAGTATACTGCTTTATGGCACACCGCAGTTGATTTTTTGTTCCTGAGATGTAACCTACCCAACTCTTACTTTTATTTTGCGTTCTTCCATATATGAAGTTAGCTAGTCGTTGGTTTTACCTCTAATACCCAACGCGTCCATCTTCTTTTTTAAAAATGAACTGTTCAAGCAGTCAAAAGCCCGCGTTAGGTCGATAAAAAGGACCAGAGTGTAATATGATGAATCAATGCCCGCGTAGATGAAGTTTAGAAGCTCAAAAGCAGCTGTATTTGTTGAAAAGTTTTTTCTAAATCCATGCTGCTTGTCAGTAATTAGTCTGGAATATCTCAAGTAGTTTTCTAAGCGATCTAAAACTGCTTTTTCAAACAGTTTCGATATTGTGGAAAGACCTGTAATTCCCCTATAATTTTCTATATTTTCTCTATCACCCTTTTTGAAAAGTGGAATTATCTGGCCCACTTTCAGGTTATTGGGAAAGATGGCTTTGTCGAGCGATAGGTTAAAAATATGACATATGGGGAATTTGATATGATCCCAAAGTTTTTCTAAAACAAAGACTGGGACATCATACAGGCCAGAGCATGTTGTTTTGTTTTTTAAATTTTTAAAGCAGAGTACAACTCGTGTGTACTAAAAGATGTGAAAAAAATGGATTGTAAATAAGGTTCGCAGGAAGTGCAATCCGATATGCTGATATTATCATTGCAGGTTGAATTTATTAAGTATTCGGCGCAGGTGGCAAAAAAACTACAAAATTCATTACTAATTTCTAATGAGTTAGTTATGTAAGTATCATTAGATAAAATTGTGGTAGGGTTTGTTCTTTTTTTTATTTTTCCAAAACTCGTGTTTACTACATGCCAGATAATTTTTGAGTTGTATGCGGTATCTATTAGTTTTTGTTTCAAGGAATTGTATTTTTCTATAGTTAGTCGTTCATGAAATAATTTTTTTTTCTGAGAGTAAAGTTGTTTAGATTCTTGAGTACCGAGATTATTAGAAAGCCAAAATAAGTCCTTTAAATGCTCACTTTGCTTTATTAGATCCGAATTTAGCCATGCTTTATTTTTTTCAGTGTTTTTTATGTTTAATTTTTTAATAGGACAGGCAACCTCCAAACAATAAAGAAAATTGTGCCAGAAAAAAACCATGATTCGTTTACGTCATTGAGGGTATATAAATGGCTGAGGTCGGTCCTGGATAACTGATAGTTAAGCTGAAAAATATTAAGAGCCTCATAAAATCTTTTAAAGTAATGTTTATTGGAGACTACAATTTCATTGTTAAGGCTGTTACTTTCCGAGATAATGATTTGTTCTTTATGGTCCGCTATGTTTGCCTCAAGATTACTGGCCTGAAAGATGGGGAGGTTTGTGATAACATAATCAAAGGCGGAGGGATTATGATTCGGGGAATCCCTAGTGGGTTCAAGTGGTAGAATAGACCGTATGCGCTTCCTTTAAATAGTTTACATTTTGGTCACCGCATATTAAAATAAATTGATGTTGAGATGTAATATAACAAAGTGTTTCATTGAATGCAGTTATGAATCTGCTAAAACTATCTGGAACGGTATTATTAAATTTAAATGAGATTCCTACGCATGCTAAAATTAATTCTGTTGAGAATTTTAGTAAGTCCATGGTTTTGAAGTGTTCATTCTTGCTGTAAATGGCAACACCACTATGAGAGTGTTTTTTTCGAGAAGTTTGCTGCTCATTGGTACCCTGGTATGGTAGTAACTTTTGCTTGCTCCTTTACCATCCGATGTTCCGACACATATAAAAATTGTGGATTTTCTTGTTGTAACAGAAGTTCCAATTAAGGTATCTTGTTTGTGATGCCTTGTGTGTTAACGTGGATGGTTTTCCAAATGTATGTTTGAGAGTTATCTCTTCCATCTCGGTTGGTGATTAAAGCCTCGGCTGTTGCGGTTGAAGCTTCGGTTGTAGCTGTTTCCCTGATTGTTGTAACTGCTTGGAAACTAGGAACGAAATGGCTGTATCTGCTGAAATTTTTTAATAACTATATGTTCAGGCCAATTTTGGGGGTTCACGAGGTTGTCGTCAAGTTCCTTTCTGGCCTTCACTTTAAAAGCTTTGTATTCGCCCGACTTAACGGGTACATTTTCAATATAGAACTTTTCACTTTCGCCAAAATTATTTTTTAGATATTCCATTACTGTCGCATCTGCCGCGTCGTCGTTCGAGATCTTGGAGATATTAATAGAGGTTTGAGGATTTAGCTCAGCCGCTGTGAGAGTTTCGTCAGTTTTCTTTTGGCCTACGAGGTCAGTACTTTTTGAACTGTATGGGGTATTGGCTGGTTTTTCAGATTGGTTTTGTTTTCCAGTCAAAGAGTTGCAACCAGAATTTGACTAGGTACCGGCGGGATTTACCCTGAGGCTAGTGCAAATTTTTTCTAAATCATTCCTAAGGCTATGTTGGGGTCTGGAACCTTCGGCAACATGCACTAAAACAGAGCTTTATCCACAATACCGAAACAGAATTTTTGCACTCGACGCGCGTTTCGCTAACCATGTTAGCATCATCAGGAGATGATTAAGGAGATGATTAAGACTCAATCATCAGCTCAGTCTTAATCATCTCCTGATGATGCTAACATGGTTAGCGAAACGCGCGTCGAGTGCAAAAATTCTGTTTCGGTATTGTGGATAAAGCTCTGTTTTAGTACATTCCTAAGGCACAGTATTTCCGCCTGTTGCTCTTTAATTTTTCATATCCAAATTGCAAATCTTGTAGCTGTTTTTGATCGTTGCCTGTCGTGAGTGGAATCGTGGCACTGGTACTGGTCTGAAGTTCCTCGTTGCATTTCTTATTGTCACAAACAGTCGTGGATAAAACATCCAATTTGGACAACGCAAGAGCTTGCTCATTTTTGAAAGAGGTCAGGGATCTGTTTGTGCTATCTAGTGTTTTTGAGAGGTTTTCATTTGATTTTTCGGTTTTAAGGATAAGGCCTTTAACCTCTTCAAAGCCCTTATTTAGTAGCTGATTTAAAATAGACAAAGTGTTCTTGTCTCCAATATCCGTAGTTTTGAGCTGAAGACACTCTTTACAGTTGTAGGCCACGCAAGGGGATCGCTTCTTAACCGTAACACCCTTGTGCTCAGAGGCTGTAAGAGTGGAACAGTTTACAGACAGTAGTTTCTTGCAATTGTCACATTTTGCAAGAGAGTACGAGTCGCCTTCCTCTGCGTTGCACTTTTTACAAGTAGACATACTTTAATAAGCTGTTCAGAAAATTGGGCACATAAAACCTATGGTCAGCGCCAGTATTATACCCGATCGACTGGTTTATTTATTGTTGAACGAAATTGCGGGCATCAACACTGATAAGAGAACATTCCACTGTTATTTTTTGTTACTGTATCCTTAAGGAGGCTCCACACGCAACGGTAAAACCTAAGGCCAACCTTGAGGTGCCAGACCTCAAAGGCGAACCTAAAAAGAAGGCGTCTCCACACACTGCGGAAAATGTGGCGGACAGCCTTGAGGTGTACCAGTTTCTCCATGTTCTTGGACGTGATGGCATCGACAGACGATGCTCTTGCTGTTGTTGGTTTATTGTTAGCTGTGGAAAGTACCTGATCATTCAATAATTGTAAGAGTTGAAAATACCACAATTTTGGCTGGTATACTTCGTCTGCACCGCTTCCTGTTCTCATCGATTCCTTTATCCTTTTAAATTCTTTCCCAAAACTGCTACGCATATTATTAATTTTTTAAATTACACAATCTTTGTTATTACCGATTTTTCGACGTTAAAACCACTTCGACCATTCACGCACGACGACGCCTCTTTATAAACTGGCAACTGAAAATAAATAAAGGACTGTCGTGCGTTTGTTACAGCTGTTGCTGGCACTCCTGCTCCAAATATGCCGGAATATAATATGTTATATGCATAATATTTCAAAATTAGTTACTTATATGTTGTGCAATCTTAAATTATCATATTCAATTCTTTAATAACATTTAATTTATTTATAAAATATTACTAACTCCCGATTCGTCGGCCCACGTAAATATCGTCGTTTTGCAATATTATCAGTTTAACGGTAAAGCTAACTGTAAACAATCAGTTAAAATCGTTTGTATATTTTTTACATCTTTTTAATTTGTTTACAAGGTGTTTTAACCATCCGATTCGTCGGTTCACGTTAATATCTTCGTTTTGCAACATATCAATCCAACGAAACTAATGGCCGACGGTGAGCACTCATCCCGAATCGTTAATATTTCTTACACTTGTTTAATTTTTGTATAAGGTGTGTTAACCGTCCGATTCGTCGGCCCATGTGCACATCGTCGTTTTGCAACATTATCAATTGAATGAAACTGATGGCCGACGGTAAACAAACAGTCCGAATTGTATGCGTTTCTTTGAACTGTAAATTGCGTCGGCTGAATGTTTACAACCGTCAAAAACGTCGCCCAGTGATATAATCATCCATATTTCATCGAAATTTAATAACATTGTCAAACGCCCGACGGTAAACAATCATGCCATATTCATAAAAAAAATTGCACTTTGAATTTATAACCAAAATTTTTTCTAACTGTGAAAACCGTCGGTCTTTGATATTTTTCGCTATCACATAACATAAATAGACGATCGCCATGAACGTCCGACAGTAAACGATCATACCATAATAGTCTTTTTTTGCAATAACAAATGAATTTTTGGCCAATTTATAACCACGCGAAACGTCGGCAGATAATTGTCCGCTGGACTTTTCTTTCATATACCACGCTTTTAGTTTACGACCGTGCCTGACATGCCTGTTTGACATGTACGAAAAATGAAATCCATGATTTCAACAGTCTTGCCACATAATATTATACAGTGCGCGTCTAAAGTCATGACGCTCTCTTAACTTTTGAATCGTTTGATATATTTTCATGAAAATTTAAGGACTTAAACAAAATATAACGAAATTTTAAGCAAGAAATGACAGATAAGAATGTCTGACAGCAAGGTGCCATTTTGAAAAAAAAAATAGAGAAGGAGGTCGAGTAATACCTTATTTGAAATGTAGTTTCACCTGTATTTCATCGTCAAGGTTTAAAGTCGCTGTGGCTCTTCCAAACAAAATTACGCCATGTCAAAATTTCGGAAATCCTCAAAAAATTTATTTTGATTTTGGTTTAATTAGCATCAATAATTTTTTTTTATTGATAAAAATACAGTTTATTAAATGTTGTGCCTGTCAAGCTAAAATTAAATGTTTTTTAAAATCTGGCGAACGAGCGGGCCATTCAAGTGTGCCACGACTACCCATTCAGCGCCCAGGATAGGGTTCAGCCAGATAGTCCCTAACAATTCTACTGTAATGCGGCGACGCCCCGTTGTTGGAATGATATTTCCCTATCGCCAAATTCTCCAGGATTTTCTTCCGCACACTCGACAAGCAAATGTTCTACGGAATTTTCAACCATATTGAGATATAACGGTCTAGTCAAATTTCCCCCGATAAAAAGTGAACCTATTACGTGGTTTTCCAGAATACCTGCCCAAACGTTGAGTTTTTGAGGAAACTGAGTGTTGCCTTCTCGATAAACGTGGATATTAACATCACTTCAGCACCTAACATTCTGTCTATTCACTTTTCCGTTAAGAAAGAAGGTACACCTCATCACTAACACAAAAGATTTTGTGATAACGCGGGTCCCCGTTTATTTGTTCAAATAATATTATTTCGCAGAATTCCATTCTGTTCATTCATCCTCGTTTAATTCATGTAATATTTTAAGTTTATAAGAACGAAATTTATTAAGTTCCAACACTCTTTGGGTACTTTTCGAAATAAGTTCGCACTCTTTTGCTAATAGCGATATCGGTTGCATCGTATTAACCCCCATTTGCACTATTATCTGATTTTTTTCTCTTTTGGTAGTGGGGCCTTCCTGTTCGTGTCGCATCAAGGATATCTCCAGTGGTTTGAAATCTTTGAACTTAAGTTCTTTCTTGTAATTGGACGATCACGAAAGCGTTCATTAAAAATGCGCTCCGCAGCATGATAATTGTGTTGTTCTTCGCCAAAAATTAAAACTGTTTCTACTTTTTCTTGCAAAGTACGAAACATTTTGAAAAAATTCGCCTCACAGTACACAAAAGTACAGTCGTGCCCATTGAAACTGGGACACCCCTACGACAGATCTTGTTATTTTTCTCAATTTTTGGTAAACCAGACTTTTACCTGCTAATAGGCCATGTCCATATGACGTATATTCATTAGGTTATGTTTTGTGACTTTGTCACCTTTAACATCGTTTTTTCACAAAATTATTTGAACTATTATTCTTCTACAGAGAGTGCTAGTGTTCCAGCGAGTTTAGTAACGACAACCCTAAGCAATAATATCGTGAACGTGAAATATAAAATGAAGAAAAGTCCCTATTGAATAACACAAAATTGAACTTGGTTTTTACAATTTATTTAAAAAAAACGTAGTGGCTATATAGATAATGCCCATTCCGTGTAATGATACTATTAATATTTTATAGCAGAACCATTTTTTTCCAGAATCGCATGGATTTTTGTGGGCATGGAAGCCACTGAATTTTGAGTATAATATTCCTCAGTCATTATGCTGTTCCAAACTTCCACGATTTTTGTCCATAATTCCTCCCTGTTTCCGGGTTTAAAATTTGACATTTTTTTTACCATCAGTCCCCAAACACTCGATCGGATTAGCATCAGGACTCCTACTTGGCAAAGGTAACAAGTCAACCCGATTTGCTTCAATCCATTCTGTTACTCGGCGAGCAGTGTGGATGGGGCAGTTATCCTGCTGGAACATGAACCCATTCGGATACGCAGCGCGGGCGTTTGGAAGCATGACATTCTCCAAGATGTTCAAGTATTGCTCAGTGTTGAACCTGCCGTCTACTCTTATGCACAGCTCTGCCCAACCAGCTCTCATGCAACCCCAAACATTGACAGAAAATCTTACGGACTTTTCAATTTTATGAGTGTACGTTTCTTCATATCTTGACCTCGGCGGCCTGTATACTGTTAAACCGCCATTATAAAATGATTGAAAGATTTTTTCATCAGAGAAAACTACTCTTTGCCAACAATTTACGTCCGCCACAAGATATTCCAAACACCAACCAGCTCTTTGTTACCATTAGTGAGGAAAGGTTTCTTGGCTGCAGAACGATTTCTTAAATTACAGAGACGCTTAACTCTTCTACGCGCTGTAATAGCAGAAGCTGGAAACCCTGTATTGTTTCTTGCGTCAGAAGCGCTTCGGAAAGGATGTTCTTCGAGGTAACGAATTAAATTATTGTCCTGTTCCTCAGTTGTCGTCCTTGAAGCCCCACTGCCTGCCCCTCTTTCGACGCTCTGTGTCACACGCCATTTCACATAAACATTGTGCACCGTACTTTTCGGTTTCCCAACTCTCACAGCCACACTTCTTACTCGCAAACCCTCTTCAAACAAAGTAATTATTTGAGTTTTTTCGACAACGGATAACTGCGGCATATTTATTTATAAATAAATATGTCATCGTTGCCTTGGCAACAAAGCCTACTTTGTCCTTAAAATAATTAAGGGCGTAAACCATTTCAATGAAATTAAAATTTTGCTTCAAAATAGCGTCCACCTGTCAGTTCGACATTTTTATTTGTCATTATTTGTTACTCAAAATTTGTTTGCCATACTAAAATTTTTTGATAATTTCCAAAATTCTGACATGACGCCATTTTGATAAGAAAAGCCACAGGGACTTTAAACTTCCAGGGTGTAAAAAGACCTTTCAAATAAGGTATTACTCGACACCCCTTCCTATTTATTTTTTTTCAATATGGCGCTCATCTGTCAGTTTGACATTTTTATCTGTCATTTCTTGCTTAAAATTTGGTTTATGATATCTTACTAAAGTTCTCAAATTTTCATGAAAATTGATCAAACGTTCAAAAGTTAAAGGGGGGTGGGGGGGGGTGGTGTCATGTCATGACTTTAAGCGCGCACTGTATATCTGACGTTGTTTTGCGCGAACTTAATGACTGCCGTATAATTTCGATATGTATGATAAGCTAAGATTTACAATTTATCGGCCTCAGTCCTTAAATGCATTTTTTTTACTGTTTTTTTCTTCTTGATTTTGGGCATGCCTTGGATAAGTTTTTGTTGGTTACGCCCTCGCAGCGAGCGAAGTGAGTCCGACAGTAATCATTTCCATTACTTTGTGTTAGCTTGGGTTAGTTTGGGTTGGCTATGATTAGTTACGTTTCGGTTAGGCAGTACGAGGTTGCGCGGCGCCATAATAATTTCCATTAGTTTGGGTTAGCTTTGGTTAGTTTGGCTTAGCTATGGTTAGGTGTGTTACGTTGAAGCTAGTACGAGCTTGCGCGAAGAAAGGCATGCGCGAAGCGCAAGCATGTCTTCACGGAAGCCCGACCGTAATCATTTCCATTAGTATGGGTTAACTTTGGTTACCTTGGGTTAGTTAGGATTAGCTTTGATTAGGTTCCGTTAGCTGTGGTTAGTTTAGTTTCGTTTAAGCCAGTACCTACGAGCTTTCGCAAAACGCAAGCATGTTCACGGCAAACTCCTTTCAGTTAGTTTTGGTTGGTTTCGGTTCGTTTAAACAGGTACAATCTAGCATTGAAGGTTACATCTAAATCATTTCGGTTAGTTTGAATTGCTTTGGGTTAGTTTCGGTTAGGCAATGGATTAGCTTTAAAATGGCTATTTTAATCATATTAAGTACATTTTTCACTAAAAAAAAAGAAAAATATGAATCTTTTACCGGAAATTTCAGTAAACTGTCGGGACCAATGATTTTATTTATTTTATTTTTTTTGATAAAGGGTACATGACGTTACGACTATTCTGGCAACATTGGGCACGCATGTTATATTTTGCACGAAATAGGTTAAAATTTCTGACTAGAAATTATTTTTGTGCGGTAAAGGACTTCGTCCGCATTTTTTTTCTTAATCTACTCAATTTTACACGCCCTTTTTGTTATATAAAATAAAACTGAAAACATCCGTGGTTAAGTGCACCAGACCCGTGATAGCCACCAAGCAATTTGAAAAGAGACTTTAAAGTAGTTTTATAACTAAACCAAACTCATACAATATAATAAAAGCCATAAATAGCTACGTCGGCGGGTCGTCCCAGTTCTGAGTATCCCATCGAGACTAAGCAGGCCTGGAAAACATAAGACAACCCAAACTAACCATGAAATGTACCATCCTATAGCATCAAAAAAACGAATGACACTGCGCCGGGAACAAGCGGAATCTTCGATTCAATAACAGCATGTAACGCTCAAAACAAGGGCCTCAGGAAATGCTTTAAGCTAATGCAGTCTTATATTATATCGGCCTTGTTCCTGCACATTTATTCAAAGAGAAAGACTGCATTGACATGAATACATTCCTGGAAAGCCTGTTGAGTGAAATGCTGTACCCAGAGACTCAAGGATTTATGATAGTTATGCAAGACTAAGTTGTAAGTACAAAAATTACTAAATCATATCTTAAAAGAGCAGATTATATCGATCAAGTATAGAACGTATAATGGTTAATCGCAAACCATTAAACATTATTAGGTTGTTAGCAGCCTAAACAAAATTATCGTGGCAGTGTATCTCGAGATCCTAAAACTGCATAAAATAGCACCTAACAACAATGAAGCATGATATATAAAAATCCCCATCAATGAAAGAAAAAGGCTAAAAACAGGAGCATAATGATACCATAAACGGATAGAAAAATCGCTCATTGTAACATTTTAAATTTCGAATAATTTAAAATATTTATTTTCTTTACCAAATACTATTTCTGAATATCTAATCGAATTTTGACATTACAGTTACACTGATAAATACAATAATTATCTAGCGTGATTCCCACCTTGATTATTTCCATCAGGTCGTAATTCATAGGGTAACATAAATACTTTTTATCCAACAGTTACGTCTTACACAGCCATTATTCGCATACATACATGCACATAAAAAGAATAATAACTGTTCGCGACTAATACTACAGACTCTCGTACTACACATTCCTCGCGGAAATACTACCAGCCGAGCAAGAAAAGTAGACGAAAAAAAGACTTAAGTTATTTTAAAGTTAATTTGTATTTATCTATTAATCCAAGTGAAAATTAATAATACGGTCCATTATATCAAGAGAGTAATTTATTTACATGGTCCTATCGTAGTCTGATAGACTAGCGAGTACGAGTACGCAGGCATGAAGACAATTCTCCGAATTGGGGAAAGAAGCAATGTACGGTGTATGGTCAAAATCGTAACAGTGGACCGGTAAAACACATCAATTTAGGCGAAAACCAAGGAAAAAACAGTACGGTATATACCTACTTAGGTATATAAAAACTTGAGTTGTGAGACAAGAGTACCAGCGTTGCTGAAACAAGACAGTTGTACGGGGTGAGTCGTTCCTAGTTTATCCTTATTATTGGCTTGGTTGCCTTGTCCTAAAGATTTCCATCGTACTTTTCAATGCTGGTTTTGCATGTGTGAGGTAGGGTAGCAATTTGTACATTATTTAAAGTAAAGTGAGATAAGGATAAGCGTGCCCAAAAAATATTGCTATTTTTGCGCAAACAATTTTATTTTTAGTACAGATTTTCCAAGGAATTTCTATTTGTACGAACATTTTGTTCAACTAACTTCTATATTTCTCTGAAATGGCAAAACCAGAGCTTATACGAAAGAGAGCTTTAATCAAAAGTAAGTTAACAATATATGGAAAGTTTTTGGATGGTTTTGAGGCTAAGTTGCAGGACAAATTGTCACAGATTTTGACTATCAACAGCTTCAAACCAGAACACGTAATTTTGATGGAGTTCTTTTAGTAGAGTTTGAAGATATTCAAATGGAAATTGAGAGCGATTTGGGAGATACAGACATATATTTGACAGAACGTACGGCGTTTGTCACGCAATATTATTGCTTGATTGCTAAAGGCGAACAATATTTAAATCAGTTTAAACAAAATAATAGTAGTAATAATTCTTCCTTAGGGTCTCAGAATTCTTCAAATCATACAAAGGAAAATGTACAGACTATACCGCACGACAACTTTAATTTTAGGCTTCCCCCTATAGATATACCTAAGTTTGATGGCAATTTTGAAATTTGGTTAGAGTATCGGGACACTTTTGAATCGATGATTCATTCTAGTACGGTTCTGAGTAAGATACAAAAGTTTCACTATTTAAGAGGCAGTCTGACTGGGGATGCGGCTTTGGTCATCAAATCGTTGGAATTTTCTTCGGACAACTATGACGTTGCTTGGAATCTTTTGCTAGACAGATACAATAACTCGCGTGTTTTAGTTCAGAATCATGTAAAATCACTTTTTAATTTGGACTGCATTCAAAAGGTGTCATCAGACAGCATAAGGTCCTTAATAGACAATGTTTCCAAGCATTTGAGATATCTTGAACAAGTTGGAGAGCCTTCTGTAGATATGCTAATTATTTATCTTATAAGTACAAAACTGGATAACAACACATCGCGTGAGTGGCAAGAGTACAAAAACAATAAAAATGTAAGCAAAAGTTCTCCGACTCTTGATGATATGAAAATCTTCTTAAATAATAAAGCCGATTTATTAGTAACTTTAAAAATAAATAATTCTGGGGTACATGATAATAAATAGATAAAAATAAACCCATAGAATAGAATAGAATAGAATAAAAAAGATTTATTTGTTCCATCGTAAAATAAATTACATAGACCTCAGAGAGGTGAAGAACGTGTCAGGCATATTACAAAAAACTAAATTTGGGTGGGTAATATCGGGACTCAGTGGAGCAAATAGTGATAGTTTATCCCTTTCAATACTGACGGGTGATACGTGTCCCAGTAAAAACTTGGTCTTAAAATTACGAATTTTTATTTGGAAAAAAACCATTCATTTTACTGTAGGGACATGTATGTCCCATAACAGATTCTTTTAATACCGGTGGGTGGTAAGTTCATTTGAAATGCATTAGCGGCTGTCCCAGTCGTTATTTATGTTTTTTCCAATAAACTACAAGCGGGAGCTTATGTTTTTAGGTTAGATTGTAGCAGTATTTCTCCATTTGTAAACAAGTGCACGTGGTGTTCCTCTTTGTTTGTGAGTTCTTTACTACAATACTCGTGTAAATGTGATTTCAAGCCATGGAAAGGTGAGTAATTATGTCTAATTATAAGTGTGTACAAGTATCTTCTAGAGGTCTTTAGAGTTACATCGAATTTACATGTGTGGGACATATATATATATATATATATATACCAACCGTAAAATAAACAATCATTGCCGGTCCTGATGAGCGTATCGTTACGCGCGTTTCGGTATATTTGATTGGTTGTAGGGCGTCGTGTGAATTACGTAGACCTCATTTTTATTGGGGCTGTCAAACATACGCCGGAGATGCGCCGAAAAGTCGGATGATTTTAACAATTTAGAGTAATCGCATCACATGCTGCATGGGTTGAAATTTTGAATTAATATTTTGTACTAATTTATCCAATAAGTTACAAAATGGCTTTCTTTTAATTACGCAAGGTCACGCCGCTTTGCAATACGTACGCACATAGGGATCAGCTGTTAATTAATGTTTGCATAGGTTTCATTTCGTTTTGTATTATTTCCAGAAAAGGGGCACTGACTACTAAAGAGCTTGAAAATATTGCTTCACAAATAGCTGACGATTTTCTAGAC
The DNA here is from genome assembly GCA_016904865.1 of Pissodes strobi. Taxonomy (NCBI): domain Eukaryota; kingdom Metazoa; phylum Arthropoda; class Insecta; order Coleoptera; family Curculionidae; genus Pissodes; species Pissodes strobi. The sequence continues at coordinate 258,171 of MU182075.1, forward strand.
TCCGAGTATGAAGAACCTTTTCCAGATTCTGGTTCCGAGTATTTGTCGGAATCAGATATCTCTTCTGAAAGTGACCTGGAGATTTCTACACGACGAGCCACAGGAAAACGCAAAAGAAATTGTCAATCAAATAACAGAAAGGATTTACCTAGTAGTTCCAGCAAAAATAAATTTGCCAGTGACGAAATTCGTAACGTAGAACTCGAGGTAGAGCCGCCCGATATAGAGCTGGAGTCTGAGAAGCCTAACGCAGAACCTGAGGTAAAACCCAATGAAGACCTGCAGTCTGAGGAGCCCGAGGTAGAGCCTAATACTAGTCAAAAAGCTAATATTCACTGGAGCACTAGTGGAACTTCATTTAATCCTTCAAAGTCTGTACCTACCAAGCAAGCACCCACCATTTTGCATGCAAGTATCACTCACAAATCGTCTGAACTTGACTGTTTTTTAAAATTATTTCCTAGAAGTTTATTTATGTTTATGAGTCAGTGCACTTACGAGCGACTAAACATTTTACAAGAAAAGACGAAAAAGCCATACATTCCCACAGACTATCACGAAATGATGTTGGTAACTGGGTGTTATTTAGTCATGGCATATAACAAAGTACCGTCTTTGGCTAATTATTGGCCATTCAATAAGTCACTTGGAAATGAAGCTATCCAAAGTGCCATCTCTAGAGATCGATTTCTACTTCTTACATCTAAAATGTATTACAATCATCCAGTTCGACAAGAAAATTCAGGAAAAATATCTTACATTTCTGAAGTTTTGTCGTGTCTCAAATATACATTTCTAAATGCCCGATCTGATAGTACTTTCCAAAGCATTGATGAGTCTATGGTCAAATTTAAAGGTCGTTCGACGTTAAAACAATATCTTCCATTAAAGCAAATAAAGAGAGGCATTAAGATTTGGGAAAGATGTGACTCTGAGACCGGGTATGTATATGATATGAACATATTAGTGGAAAAGACGATGAACAGAAAGAAGGAACATTAGGCGAAAGAGTAGTAATTAAGTTATGTAGTTCTATAAGAGACTCTAACCTTATGTTGTGTTTCGATCGGTTTTTTACTACTGTGGCTTTAGTTGCTAATTTAGATTTTGCTGCAGATGGAACATGCATATCAAATAGAAAAAACTTGCCAAAGTTTGAAAAGAAGAAAATGGAAAAAGGAGATTGTCAAACATTATTTAGTGATCAGGGTGTTATTGCACATCTATGGAAAGATTCTAAAGAAGTTTTGGTTCTCTCGAACTGTCACAACGATAAAATGGGATCTGTAGAAAGACGCCAAAAAGACGGAACTAAAGTTAGCGTGCCCTGTCCTGATGCAATAAAGGACTATAATAAATTTATGGGTGGCGTTGATCTTTCAGATCAAATGTCCAGCTTATATGAAATCGATCGAAAGTCTCAAAAGTGGTGGAGAAAAACGTTTTACAAGCTACTGTTAACAGCTACATCAAATGCATGGATAATATTCAAAGAAGCTCATAAGCGTGATGTTCCGTTCATTGCATTTCTAGTGAATCTTGCAGAGGGTTTGATAAGCACAGGTAGACAGAATGCAGCCTTAGAAAACGTTGTAGCGGCAGACCTTCAAATTCATCAAGAAATCTTGTAAATGTGGGAGATCATATGCCATATCAAGGAAACACTCGCCGTAGATGTCATTCATGTACATCTCGAAAAGTTGAGAAAAGAACGAAAACTATGTGTTCAGGATGTAATGTTCCTTTATGCAATGACTGCTTCCAATCTTATCACCGTTAAATTTTCAAAATTATTGTTTTTTGTTCATTTAGATTTTAGCTAAAATAATACTTTCATTACTTGTAGAACATTTTTGATCATTTTTCCTTACTGTGGGGACATATATGTCCCGATATGTATTTTTTTTATTTGTAGTTGATAAACAAAAAAATTGTTTGGATGTATTTAATTTATGGAGTTTTATTATATATAAGGTCCCTACGAATTTTAAGAAGAAAAAAAGTCGTATTTTGAAAGCTAATTCTCCTCTGGGACACGTTGGTCCCAACCGTATTTTATTTAAATTTTTTTTGAAAACAAGTCATATTGGAAGGGTTAAACAATGAAGTACATTGTAATTTTGTAAAAAATAGAGATATACAAGATCAGTTAACACGTTTTTGGGAAATCGAGGAAGGGTTTCCTTCCCTGTTAGTTCAGTCAGAAGAAGAGATAGCATGTGAAAACCAATTTATAAAAAACACTAAGCGATTATCGGATGGTCGCTTCATGGTATAGATTCCGCTTAAACGTTCTTCTGAAGTACTCGGTACAGCTAAAAAACCATTTTTTTCTCTGGAAAGAAAATTTGAAAAAAATCCCGAGCTAAAATCGCAGTACGTAGAATTTATAAATGAATACGCGGAATTAGGTCACATGAAAAAGGTACAACATGAAACTCAACCCTTGACAACTAAACTTCGCGTTGTATTTAACTGTTCTATGAAATCGTCTTCGGGTGTAAGTTTTAATGAATTTCAAATGGTAGGTCCAACTGTACAAAGCGATCTGATTTCAATTTTATTACGTTTTCGGCAACATAAATATGTGGTTGCTGCAGATATTGCCAAAATGTATAGGCAAATCCTCGTTGAACCTAATCAAAGATCATTACAAAGAATTCTGTGGCGTAAAAATACAGATCAACCCCTAGAAACTTACGAATTACAAACAGTTACGTATGGCACAAGTGCAGCGCCATTTCTTGCGATTCGTTGTTTAATGGAACTTGGTTCACAGTATGAAAAAACAAATTTTGACATATGTAAAATCATAAAAGAAGATTTTTATGTAGACGATTTACTCTCGGGTGCGGAGACGGTTGAAGGTGCTGCACTAATCGCACGTGACGTATCTCAAGTTCTAAGTACAGGATGTTTTAATTTGCGCAAGTTTTATTCAAACGAAAAGGCTGTTTTAAAGTACGTGGAAGGGGCTGATGTCTCAAATAATATTGTCAGTTTTGGAGAAAACGAGAACGCGTACAATATAAATATTGCTTCAAGGGAAGTTCCCATAACTAAACGTACTATTCTAGCAGGTACTGCCCAAATTTTTAACCCTCTTGGTCTGCTCGCTGTTTGTATCAAAAGGCTAAAATATTGCTTCAACGGTTGTGGTTAGAAAAAATTACTTGGGATGAGGCAGTTCCCATGCATCTTTATACAGCTTGGGTAGAATTTCGTGATCAACTTCCATTCCTTAATCAGTTGCGAATATTTAGACATGTTTTGTGTAAAGAACCGGTTAATATACAATTACATGGATTTTCGGATAGCTCAGAGTCCGCTTATGGTGGCTGTATTTATGTACGATCTGTCAATAAAAATGGAAAAGTACAAGTGAGTCTCTTTTGCGCAAAGGGAAAGGTGGCTCCTCTCAAACCCGTAACATTATCTAGATTAGAACTTTGTGGCGCGCTGGTTCTATCTCGCCTTTTACAAAAGGTTATTTCGTCAATCACGTTTAAAGTTGATGATTGCGTGTTATGGTGTGATTCAACTGTAGTACTTGGTTGGTGAAAAACCCCTCCAAATTTATTAAAAACCTTTGTAAATACCCGTGTTGCGGAAATACAGACTATTACAGCGAACTATGCGTGGCGACATGTACCGTCAAAAGATAATCCCGCTGATTTATTGTCTAGGGGTTTAACGCCTAGTAGAGTATTAGAATCAAATTTTTGGTTTCATGGGCCGGACTTGCTCAAAAAAGATATTTCTAATTGGCCCTCAAAGGTTATAAAAAAAGGAGAGTTTACCAGAAATGAAAAATCTCTCGCAGGCTTTGTGTACAAATACGAGTTTAGAATTTCCTTTTCATAGATTTTCGAATTATTGTCGTATGAAGCGCATAGTGGCTTACTTGTTTCGTTTTATAAATAACTGTAGTTTGCGAGGTAAAAATAAAACTGTAAAACTTAAAGAAATAGTGGGCCTTTGACTGTACAAGAGATGTCACATGCTGGAAATATTCTTATTAAAATATCTCAATAAGAGTCATTTAATCTAGATATCACTTCTCCTGAAACAAAGAAAACATTACATCGTAAAAGCAGAATTTTAAGCTTAAACCCGTTTTTGGACGACAATTCAATTTTAAGAGTAGGTGGTAGGTTGACTGATTCTGAACTAAAATATAATAAAAAACATCCCGTTCTTTTAGATGCCAAACACCAATTAACCAAACTTCTATTTGAATTTGAACCTAAGCGTTTATTACACGCGGGACCCCAGCATTTGCTAGCGTCAATCAAAGATGAATTTTGGCCTATTGGTGGGCGCAATCTAGTCAAAATGACTTTTCGAAAATGCATCTTATGTTTCAAACATAATTCAAAGGTTATTGAACCAATAATGGGTAATTTGCCTAAAGAACGCCGACAGTCAGGCATCCCTTTTGGTGTGACTGGTGTTGATTATGCAGGACCGTATTTGGTAAAAGATAGAAGAGGTCGTGGCACAAAATCCTCAAAATGTTGGATTGCTTTATTTATATGTTTTGCGACACAAGCCATATATTTAGAACTCGTGACCGATCTAAGTAAGGATTCGTTTATTTTAGCATTAAAAAGATTTATGTCACGTCGTGGTAAGCCATCAATAGTATTTTCCGATAACGGGACAAATTTCAGGGCTGCCAGCTCTGAACTATCGGGGTTGAGTGCATTTTTCGAGAGAATCAAAGCAAAATTGTCGAGGCTCTTTCAAGTGATAATGTTGAGTGGAAGTTTATACCTCCCAACTCCTCTCATTTCGGAGGAATATGGGAGGCGGGCGTAAAATCTAGTAAGTATCATCTAAAGCGAGTTTTGGGTGCTGCCTTACTTACATTCGAAGAATTGTACACCCTCCTTACCCAGGTGGAGGCATTATTCAACTCCCGACCAATGAGCCCTCTTTCTACCGATCCCGGTGATGTAAATCCATTAACTTCGGCTCATTTCCTAATTGGAAGACCAATGGTCGCACTTCCAGAACCAGAAGTCAAATAGATTTCAGAAAACAGGCTAAATAGATTTCAATTATTGGAGCAGATGCGTCAACATTTCTGGGACAGATGGCACAAAGAGTTTGTGTCAGAATTGCAACAGCGAGTACGTTGGAAAAATAATCAACAACAGTTAAAGGTTGGAGCTCTGGTAATAATCAAGGATGATAATACACCTGTGCTAAAGTGGAAACTTGGACGAGTAATTAGTGTTCATCCTGGATAAGATGGTGTCGCCCGGGTTGCAACATTAAAGACTTCCAGTGGGGAAATAAAACGAAGTTTCGCCAAAATTTGTCCTCTTCCGAGTGGTGACTCTGAATAACTGTGTGAAGTGTTGAAATCGGGTGCTTTCAATGCGGGGAGCATGTTCGCGACTAATACTACAGACTCCCGTACTACACATTCCTCGCGGAAATACCACCAGCCGAGCAAGAAAAGTAGACGAGTCAAGTTGACAAGTTTGTCAGATGAAATAAAAAGACTTAAGTTATTTTAAAGTTAATTTGTATTTATCTATTAATCCAAGTGAAAATTAATAATACAGTCCATTATATCAAGAAAGTAATTTATTTACAATAACAGAGGCGTGACTTATAAGTCACACCTTCCTATCCAAAAACGATCAAGCGTTATTTAGAAATTTATACAATTTATTTACTTGAATGAACAGTAATAAGAAATAAGAATGAAGTACAGTTTGATGATTCAGAAATGGTAAAACCAAGTATGCTCTTGGATTACATCAGCTCGTTTCGAAACACTTGCGCCACCCTTCATTTTTTGCAATCTCAATTTTATTACTTATAGATTCTTCTATATTATCTCTCTGTGACCGCTGCAGATCTCTATCCTCCGTGTCATTTTAATGCTGTGATCTTTTCATACCGTGATCGGTGTATAACTCAGGGTGTTTTAGACACAAGTATGAAGAAATTTTTAATGGTATTTTTGACAAGGTATTTATTCCAACGCATTGTGTTGTACACTTGCCGTTTTAAAGATATGTATTTTTCTCATAATTCTATAAGATTGACTACGAGATTTATTGGCCTTCGTATCAGGTATAATTACATACAAATAGGAATCGTTGTATTGATCCTTTTATACACTCAAATTAGTGAGTTCCTCACATCTGCAAGCTCCCGCGGTTCCTTTAATTAAAGCTGTTTTCATGAGCAAAAATTTACCGTCTGGTGGTTCTTTCGAAAACTTGCTAATATCATTGCGTTCAAGAGTTTTTGATATTTTGGCATGTAATCTTTTGCCTTGCTCTTCAAAAAGCTTAGTAGTTTCGAAACAATGTTTTTCTAAAGCTGTAGAGTGGACTTAAGCATTAAGTACTTTTTTAATCTTTTGGCATGTGATCTTTTGTCTTGCTCTTCAAAAAGCTTAGAAGTTTCGGAACAATGTTTTTCTAAAGCTGGAGAGTTAACTTAAGCATTAAATACTTGGCCCATAAGGATGATGCAACAAATTTCTTGTTTAGTTTAAAAAATTAGGCAAGCAAAATGCTCTCATTTATACCGTTAACGTGCTTGAGCTCCTTATCATAAACACCACGAGACTGTTCCGGTAAAATTTGAAATGTCAATAATTTCTTGCAAAAGTTTTTCCTGATCCATTTCTGTTTAAAAACTAGTTTATCTCCTATTATAAAAATGCAACAAATTAGGCGATAACTAAATGGCGTCTTAATGGCACATCAATGTTCCATAGTAATATAAAAGCACCTTAATAATTTGTGAATTTGTAACAATGACACAAAATCCTTTTAAAATAAACTACTAGCATAAAAAGTAACATTCTTTTGAGATAACATAGTTCTGCTGTTGATGTGATAAAATTTTGTATGCCCTCATGTGTCATGCCATATAAGTCACTTGGGAAAATTGGCCCTCTCGGCCTCTAGCCTCGAGAGCTAAACATTTTCCAGCGTGACTTATATGTAATATAAAATACTAGAACCATAAATAACTATTTGATTATCTTACTTTCCGTTATTTGGATGTACTTTAGAAATTATTTGAATTTTCTTCAATGAAACTACTTTACTTCTTAGGAGGATTTTTGCCTAATGGATTTTAGGCACGCATGTGAACTAGAGTTATTATTGCGCAAATGGTTGTCAGCAGCTATACTTGTAGGAAAGCCAACAACGACATGGTAGCCTGCTTATTGATAAGCCTGCTTTATTTTATCTTTGTTCTTTAGCATCCTAATAAAATCCTGACAAAACAATATTTTTTTAGAAAAATTAATGCTATGCTAAGTATTTTTGTGAGACTATTTTTTTACCTATTTTTCCCACCACAGTCTTATTGTAACACCTTATAGGTTGCAGTGTATTTTTTGTTGCATTTTTTGTTGGCTTATTAATATTTTCATTTATCTACACTTATTCAATAATAAATCTTATTTGCATACAATGGCTCTCTACTGTTTTTTTTTAACATATGCTGGTAAATTTTGCATTATTTTATATTTTCTCCAATTTTGGCTTAGTTCTAACATCATGGCCACACTTTACTTTCCGGAATTTTAGTTTGATTCACCTCTACTTCCTATATTTTGAATTATGATTAAGGCGAGCTTACATTATTTGATCTATAGCTTGTGATTTGCTTCACTAATTAATTTGTTATTTAACTTCATTGAATTAATTTCCTAATTCGCTCTAAGCAATTTAAAATTTGATTTCACTAATTTAATTCCACAATTATCTTCACTGATTGTTTGAGTGTGTTCTAATGTTCGCTTATTACTGGTTAAAATTTAATGTTATAAACTTGATTAATTTTCTTGTTATTTGTTTTCCCAGAACTTCAACACGACACGTTACAACATTTATGGTGTGACAACATACACCATATTTAATAAACGTAAACTTATACTACTTGAATATTATTTTATTCCAACTGTAACCTTACTCTGTACTAATATGCAGAGAAAGTGTGTGACAACATATTGGCCCCTAGACCTAGGAGAAGGATAAAAAAGCGCCCCTGTTAGATGTTGCAATTCCTAATAATCACAACATAGAGTTGAAGTTTAACCAAATATTGTAAAATAAATCAACTTGTGGTAATAAATCTAAAAGTGTGGCCGGTAATCATCTCTTCCATTGGACTAATATCTAAAAGTTTAAAGATACATAGAAATACCTAGAAATACTTAGCCTCCCTCGCAGAAGTCAGTCGTTAGTTACCTTGGACGCTACAAACATATAACAGTGAGGTCGGTCTTACAACAACCGTATCCTAAATACAAACATACATTCGATACACCATGAATCCACAAGCAAATAGACCACACATACTAGCCCTTATATAAACAGAAATGTGTTCTACAACGATAACAGTAAACTACCCATACGTTCGGAATATGCCTTTTTGTCCGAAGCATCCCTTCGTGTCACCATGACCTAACACTCGAACCGAGCAACCTTGACGTCATGTGGCTAACTTTTACCGTCAAGGGATTAATCAAGTTCATATGCTTTTCTATCGTCTTCCGAGCGATAGAGGTTATAAAACCTTTTTTACAACATTACCTTCCAGTTTTGAATCAATACTGGTCGACCAACCCAATTAAGATATAAACGTTCAAGGAGATTTCAATGCACGCAACCCCAACTGGGTCAAACATCACAACAAGACCAACAACGAAGGTAGAGAAACTGAAATATTTGTCATCAGCTGCGGGCTTACCCAACTTGTAGATGAAGCAAATCGAATTTCAGAGATGGAAGAATTTGCGCCCTCCTGGATCTTCTAACCACAAATCCTGACCCGTACACAATTACAGTTGGTCCGCTATTAGGTACTTCCGACCACAAACTTATTAAAACTGTTTGTGAACTACCACTCCTACAGAAAGATCTACCATTTCCACGTAAAATGTGGCATTATAATTGTGCGATCTAAAAGAGTTCTACCTAGATTTACCTTGGCTCGACTTCTGCTTAGCACTGACGACCCGTCAGTCTATTGTGAAGACATTAAGCAAGTAATCTTCTCTGGAATAAAAGCATACAATCCAAATTCCATCAAGTTACCGTCTAAATGAAAGCCTTGGTTCGGCAGAAGATACGAAAAGGTTGTAGGTAGGAAACCGCACGCCTAGAAGTAGTGGCAGCAAAATCAGACCGCTAAAAGTCGCAGTTAATTTGCGTAAGCGAGAAACGGATGCAAACTTGTGATTGGCAAAACTAGGGACAAACACAATCAAAGTTTTAGGAATAAACTTTTGCAATGCCCCAGTGGCTCTAGAAATTTCTGGTCGGTAGCAAAGACAGTAAGTAATAACTTTGCAAAAACGTCTTTCCTACCTTTGACAGACGAAGCGATTACAGCTAAGGAAAAAGCAAACATGATCGCAGAAATGTCCTCAGCGTACTCTACCCTAAACGTGCCCCAAGGCAAGCCTTTCCACACCATACCCAAAGTCAACACTACCATAGCAGAAGTGAAGTTTCATCACCGTGATATTCGTAAAATCCTCAAAGAGCTAGATACGCAAATGGCATCAGGACCGAACGGAATACCTGCCATCAGGTTAAAGAACTCCGCGATCAAAATAACACCCATTTTGCCAGACTTTTTCTCTGATTTATTGAAAAGCGACTTACCATCTTCTTGGAAAATTGCTTGAGTGTAATCTGTTCCAAAAAAAGATAAGAAAACAACGCCCTCAAACTATCGCCCATTCGCGTTGCTTCCAATAGTCTCCAAAGTCATGGAACGTGTAGTCTATTTGTGTGTGGTCTAACTCAAGTAACTCGAATCCAACAGACTAATTAGCGATATCCAATACTGCTTTGGCATAGCCAGATCGACAGGAGATATTTATGGTATATGTTATTGAGAACTACGGAGAATCCCGAGCGAATGCACTAGATATATCGAAGGCATTCGATAGAGATTGGCAGGACGGAATTTTCAACAAACAAGCAACCTTCGGATTGCCAGTGTCTCTCTGTAGCTAGTTTCCCTAAGAACATATCTATGAACTTTACAGTTGACGGACGCATCTCAGACACATGCACCATTAATGCGGGCGTGCCTCAAGGCGCAATACTTTCACCAACTCTGTTCCGCATCCATATTAGTGATCTGGCGACCGACACGAATAATCTTGTTTACAGTTTTGCAGATGACAGTACCCTTGTCTCCCATTTTATATCAGAAAACCCTTTACCAGTGACTAAGACTTATCACCGCAGATAGGAGCAGATTACAACAATTAATCGAGATCTGGAGAAAGTTCGAACTTGCGCGACAGAAATTTGGTCCAGTTCAATGCAGCGAAAAGCCAAGCAGCCACGTTTACCAAGAAAGCCAATACAGCGGACCCTGACATTATTATGGCTGGATCAACCGTTCCTTGAGTTCCTTCATCCTCATTAATCGAATTACTGGGTGTCTCGGCCAACAGCAATATGTCCTTGCATGACCACGTTGCTGACATCGTAAAATCAGCCTCGTAGAAGCTTAGTGCGCTATTTTGCATCAAAAAACTGTATAGACCCCAGCAGCTGCTCTTGCTCTACAAAGCACAAATAAGATCCTGCTTAGAATATTGCTCGTACATCTCGAGTGCCGTACCTAAGCACATACTGAAGCTGCTCGGTTCCATTCAGAAGAGAGCTGGGCGTCTCGTCGGCGACCCGGAGACCCGGGATCTGGATAGTCTGGAACAGTGTCGACATGTGGTCGAGATTTCCCTGTTTTACATATATTTTCACAGCAGATGTTCCCGCCTCATCCTGCCCCCAGCAACACCTGTCAGACAGTCACGACAGATAGCAAGAGCATACCCGTTCGTAGTACAACTGGAAACACCTAGAACATCGCTTTACAAGGACTCCTTTGTCTGGCGCACTGTATTACTGTGGAACTCACTCCCAGGATATTTTTTCCCTAAATACAATTACATTCAAGAACCGGGTCTATCATCTTCGCATACAAACCGCTCATCCAGTGCCATATGATATTCCTTTAGTGTGCCACTGCCATAATAAAATCCAAGTTTAGACCTCTTAACAGTCGATTTAAATTAATGAGAAACAAAAATAGATAGCAATAGGCAGCCTGAAGGATAGTGGAGGCAGAACGTTGAACAGGTGGATCTCTGTCGATAAAAATGCTACAGCCAAACCTACTTCCGAAAACAGTATTTTTACAAGATTAGCTTGATGGAAGTTTCGTTTTCAGAGCAGTGAGTTTATACTTACACGGTCATTCAAACCATCACAAGCAACTAAGAGAAAATACATAAGCCAAAACTGATCAGAGCTTCTGACTCATGCGCAAATCGAAGAGTGCAGAATGCGCAACATCAAAATTTGTCATGCTAATATGGAATTACTTTTTCCTTTCCTTTAGTTGTGCCCTCTGAAATCCAAATCCTCAATTTTTACATCTAGCATAAACAATGGAAAACGCGAATGGTGAAAATATTTTTGAAAGACAAACAAACAGTAATAAATAATAGAAAGCATTCCAAGACAATTTACTGATTGACGTCCCTAAAGCCAGATATTTTGAGTCTCTCGTAACAAAATTCGCTAAGTAGTTCACAAACTATAACGAATATGACGACAACGCCAACTACTAAGTCGTAAAAACTTTATATTTTTTTCTAATTTAACAATGTTTGCAGCACATAAGTGGTACCACGTAAATCGGCCACCCTGTATAGGTACACCTGCTGGCATTCTGAAATATTCGCTCAAAGTATGAATTTATACACCTAAGGTCAGCTTTCTCAAATACTTTTTAGCAGGGCCTGTTTTACCATTAGGCCCATTAGACCCAGGCCTAGGACCCAATGACAAGTGGGGCCCAAATGTGCAACAAAAAAAAACTACATAATTATAAGAATATTTTTTAAAATATACATTTCCTCGATAAAAAAAATCAGTATACTGTTTCGCCATCTTGATAATCTGAATTCCAAAACAAAACTAATCTTTATTAAACAAAAATAACAACTCGACAAAACGTAGGCTGATAAAAAAACATTTTATTAAAAATATACCAGAACAAAATACAAATAAAGTAAGTGGGTGTGAGAAACAATTTTGACGGTGAAAAAAACAGGCACTTACATAGTTCAGCATATTACAAAGTTAAAGTAAAGGCGAAAAAATTAGTAGCTAGTTTATAGTCCCAAATCTGGCTGTGCTTACTCTTATGTATCCAAACTTTTTTCGAAGAAAAGTGTTAACGTTAACCTCAGTGTATTTCTGTTATTTTAAATATTATTTTATTTTTACTAATTTACGCTTTGGTTCAATATTTTTTTTTAAATCTTATTTCGTGTTTCTTTTCTAGTTTTTCTAAAATCTGTTATTTTTTTTTTAAATTAATGCAAATTTATAAATAATAGAAAAGCTTAATTTAAATCTGAGTAAAAAACTACATTATAATTAATATTTTCAGTTCGAAATCGAAACAACAAAAATCAAGTAGGAGCCGAAGTCATACTTGGGCCCGAAAACTTGCTAGGGCCTAGGGCCCAACTCCTTGGAAAATAGGCCCTGCTTTTTGGTGTCTTATGAAATTGACATATGATATGTGTCTTATGTTTATACCACATTTTTCAATGTCCAGTTAAAATTAAAGTTCAAACTCTTGAAAGGTATGGAATATCCTCAAATTTCCACGTTTGAAGAAATGAAATTAATTATTCATCGTTTAATTTGTTTTATATTTCTTAAGGAGCTACTGTAGTGCACTCAAGTGAGATGTATGACGAATTACCTAACTTACTTCGATATTTGAAATATAAAAGTAGCCTTTTAGATGCTACATCAATATGCATCCAAATTTTAGGTTGTTGATAATCCCATAGGTGTCGCATATTTGAACGCGCTCGGGAAGCTTCCGTGTAAAACATGAAAATCAATAAAATTTTAATGAATTTTCTCCGATTTTATCACTAGATGGCAGCACGTTGATTAATAAGAATATAGGCAATGTAATAGTTTCCTTTGCTTCTCAAATAATACTAAGAGCCTACAGGTATGTGTGGCCTTCTTGTTATATTTATTTGTAATACAAATATAATCATTATTTTTTTTTTTGACACCGTTGTGAGTGGAATTTTTTTGGGAGTGTACATTAAATTAAGAAGTTCGAGAATGCTAGAATAACAAACATTTAGATTTCCTCGTATACGCCTTCCAAGCTCTTCTCTTATTTATGTTACTATTACACGATTTTCGATTCTTGTATTTATGTATCTCTGAAAATATAACATGCTGCTCACATGAAACGCACACGAGAAGCTTTTAGTCTAGTTTTTAAAGTATCTATCTCCAAAAATAAAGAAATATATGCGGTGTTCCAAATATTAGGGCACATTTCATCTCATATCAACTAGGCTACCGAGTGTTTTTAATATTGTGCATAATTTACATGTACAAATACCTACAAATTTTATATAATTACGATTTGTTTTTGAAGTTAATACTTCCTTGGTTTCATGAAAGTGACTGTTTAAGGCGGCGCCGGCGGCGTCACGACATGTTTTAAAATGGCGTTTAACTGGTAGTCCCTTCTTAGGTTTCACCTTCACTATGCTTTGTTCAATATTGCTTATCATTAGACACCTACTTATTTCCTTAAGACATATGCGTCGAAAGAAAACACCAAACAAAACTAAAGTAAAATTCTATCACATTAAATTTGATCGATTTTAAGAAATAATCTGACGTAAATTCTTATAACATGTAACACAGTTCAATTGTGGATCTTTTGCCTATGCATCTATCGTTTTTATTATTATAAATTGTAAAATATAAGCCTATTTAAATATTTAAATTAACTTGCAGTAAATCAACTGTGACCAGTCATTTCCTAACAATCACAGTGACGATTATTTACGAGCGACGCTAACCCAAACCACAGCTTATACCGTACCGAATCAGTTATTTAACTCTCCACGTGTTTTGAAGCAATAAAATCCAACCAATAGGAGCATTTTCCTCATATTCTGGGCGTCTGCAATTTGCCGAATTATATGAGGGCGACTTCGTTTATTTATGAATAACAGTACCGGTCTGGTGTCCAATGTAGTGTTATCTTTTTCTATTCCGACAGTTTGCCGAATCGAAGAGACATAAACGGATGCCGCACCTGGTTGAGTCGGAAACTGAACACAGCGCACAGCGTTGGACTCTCGATTTTTTGACAAGAAGCAGCAGGTTACGTTCTTAGATTGGATTCTTTGCGTGTTATTATTTGTGCTCGATTATTTATTTATTTAAGTGTGTTAACTTTTTAGACATTTAATCATTAAAGTATTTTCATTGTTAACCATGGTCGTATACGTTGTTTTGTCTGCAAAGGGTACAAGAAAGCCAATCCAGCTTCAGGATATTTTAGTTTTCCGAAAGATGAAAGGTTGTAAGTAGATGTTTACATTAAGTATTGAGATTAAAGTATAGTTCATTCATATCACATTGCATGATAAATTAATATTCTTCGTCGATAATTGTTTGGCTCCCTTCTGCAGGAAGTTTAACTTTTTAAACGTGAGACATAAATTGTTGTTTTGTCCAGCTTCTTAGCATCCCATAATAAAGGCAACCAATTTAGAACCGTCACACTAATATTACAAAGGTTGTATGTAAATTTAATTAGAAATAAGTAGTGAACAATGTCACATACCTACAACTATATAAATGGCTTCGAGTGACGAAATATCGATTTATTAAGGCCGTTTGACGCAATCACATTTTTGACAAAATTTCTGCCCGTAGTAATCTTTCGAAAACGGCAATCTTACTTTGCGCTCGAAAAACACACAGAACTTTTTCTACAGCCGCATTTTTTAAAATTAAATGCACATTTTCCTCTATACTTATTCTGAAGTTTGACATATTATGTTCGAGCTTCGGGCATATTAGAACAGGAGTGCCAGCAACAAACTAACAAACGCACGACTGTCATTTATTTATCTTCGGTTTCCATGACCATTCATAGCACGCTAGACGGAAAAAGTGAGAACTTTCTTTTCCATGTTCGCGCTAGAGCGCAAAATAAGGATCCACGGCATCCACGGCACGGAAATAGTTATTTGTGTATTTAGAGCGCAAAGTAACCGATTGCCGCTTGAGAGGGAATGTTACTGCGCGACACGTAGCGGAGCGCAGTAATCTTTCGAAAACGGCAATCTTACTTTGCGCTCGAAAAACACACAGAACTTTTTCTACAGCCGCATTTTTAAAAATGAAATCCACATTTTTCTCTATACTTCTGAAATTTGCAAATGACTGTCAGTTTTGACATATTATATTCGGGTTTCGGGCATATTTAGAACAGGAATGCCAGCAACAAACTGTAACAAACGCACGACTGTCATTTATTTATATTCGGTTTCCATGACCATTCATAGCACACTGGACGGAAAAAGTGAGATTTTTCTTTTCCATGTTCGCGCTAGAGCGCAAAATAAGGATCCACGGCATTCGTCGATTTTGCGATTTCATTTGAATTTAGCAATTAGTTATTTTGCGCGCGGCTGTAGAAAAATTGATATTCTATGTTCATATCAAAATATTTATATATTTATTTACACTTATAAACACCATAATCATGGTTATGTATAAATGACTGATCATTCGCGATCACGTTTACCAGATATCTTTTTTTATCAATTTCACTTTTAACTTAATTTACTAAAAATGTAAACTAAATTAAACCCAGACCGTCTCTGTTGAGTTCCAGCTGGCCATTAAAACCTAACATTTTCAATGGATGAAGGGCATGCGCGAAAAATGAGGAAAGCATGAGAAAGTCAAATCTGGCTTCATCGACATCAAAGGAGCCGACGTAGAGTTAAATAACTGATTCGGTACGGTATAAGCTGTGCCCAAACTAACCCAAATTAGGTTGCTTTTCCAACTGATTGGGAAAAAGTAATCACGTTCCCCACTAGGTGGGAAAAAATAGAATTTCTGTCTGAGATTAATGAGAAAAGTAGACTTTTCATACCGAAAATTCATCCTACTTATCGTACTACTTTGGGCAAAAAAATTTTATGCAGCAGACATGACCTAAATATAAAGAACACATTAGATTTTTGAAAAATATTTATTACTGTATACCGATTCAACAATATCATATAGACTAAATGAGCAATAGTTGTGTATAACCTATATCCTAAAAATAAGTCTTTATAAACATTTTTTGGATTGCTTTATTTTTGTTTCTTACAAAAACCTATTTTTTTTTAATTATTAAAATATATGTTAAGTATCTGCCATAGATACATAATCAGAGTTTCCAAGTAGCATTTGAAAAAATAATAATAATAACGATAAAAATTGTTTTAAAGCTATTGCATTTTGGCTTTGGTGTAGAAACACAAATAAATGAACCAAAATCTTCAAATGTTTATTGAATCATGTTAATTTTGGAAGTAATGGTTAGATTTCCTTTCGGCAGATACGACTATAAAATATATATTTCAGACAACTCTTTCTTCTGTACAATATTTTGTTCAGTTTTTGTTGCTCTGTAGTTTTACTCATACACATTTTACTAAACAAATGCAAACAAATACAAAATTATATTTAATATAGATCATCCAAATAATCGATCCTTAGTATCATTAACCATATTCTAATTTTCCCAGTACGGACTTCATTGCATACCATATATATGGCATCAGTTTCATAAAAATAGCCTTAACAGTTCCAATACATATTTTTTCAAAGTTTCAAAATTAAAATAAATTCGTTTCATTTTGAATATAATTGTGATAACTAAAATGCCAACAGGAATAAATATTATATCAATCACAAAAATCTAACAATAAAAAGTAACAATATCTCTCATGAAACGAGGTAACAAAGTATATATTATTCGGTGTGAGTCAATCTACCTATCATCTACTTTATTTCTTTAAACACGGACCTAGCATTTAATTGCAATTTAAGGAAGCTTTTGGTTCTCCAAATTCAATGATGTATGTAAGAACATTATGTGTTGAAGAGAAACAGAAGGGAGGGCAATTCGGAAGCAAGCTTAAATGCGAATAAATATTATTGCTAATGCTCGTTTGTTTGAACAATAATTGTAATTTCTTAATTCAATGAATTAATGAAAATCTGATCAACTAATTCATTTTAACTAAAAAAGTGAATTTAGGAGAGCAAATTTTTCTAAAAAGTCAACAAAAATGTTGACGATGAGGGTCCAAAGAGAAAGCGTCAAGTTAGGGAATTGTTAACACCACCTTGTAGAGAAGAAAAAGAAGTTACTAAAAAATTGACTTTATTTTAAAATACCTCTTTAAATAATCTCTGAAAAATATAAACATGATTTCGTAATACGTCGGTTTTTCCGAATATCTCCAAAACTAAACGGAATTTTGTAGATTTCGCAAAAGATTACAGTTCAGCATCAAATTGCATAAGTTTTACCTAATTTAACTGATTTCGTATCTATTACGATTATCTGGATGCCCATATCACAGCTATCATACTACCTTTTAACCCAACCTAGCCAGAATTTAAAAATGGCAGGAAGTCAGCAAAGTATGGGGCAAGGTTGACATAATCAAAGTCTTAAAAATAAAGATTTTCTAGCGAAAAATTTAATTCCGCAAATATATATATATACCGGGTGGTGCATCGTGATTGGAAGCATAGGAAATCCCATGCAAATTTTAAACTGCCCAAATATTTGCTCTCCTGTTGACTTTAGAGCAAAGTTGTAAGGAGGCTTTTTCAAGGGGCTTTTTCAAGGTCTCTGTATGGTAAATACACATGCGGAATTTGAACAATTTTGGTCAAGTCGATCTTAACTTATTTAAATAAAATTGCAGCTAATTTTTCATTAAAATTCAACAGGTAATACTGTAAACACCAGCATTAATTAAACTTGTCAACCTATGATTTGTCAATGTCAAATAAAATTTGCAAACGGTAGTTTACTTTCAAATTACTTTTGACAGTGGCAAATCATAAGTTGACAAGTTTAATTAATGCTGGTGTCTGCAGTATTACCTGTTGAATTTTAATAAAAAATTAGCTGCAATTTTATTTAAATAAGTTAAGTTCATCTTGTCCAAAATTGTTCAAATTTCGCATCTGTATTTACCATACAGAGACCTTGAAAAAGTCTCCTTACAACTTTGCTCTAAAGTCAACAGGGGAGCAAATATTTAACCAGTTTAAAATTTGCATGGGATTTCCTATGTTTCCAACCT
>MU182075.1:286423-299675 GCA_016904865.1 Pissodes strobi
TGTGTATAACTAATATTCCGGGTGTCAATCCGTTCGTCTTGAATTTCTTCATCTTTACGACGTTTCGCCAGAATCGCATCTGGCATTATCAAGTGTTGCTCGCTCTGCTTCTGGGCTCGAACTGATGCTGGGATCCGTGTGTGTCTCCTTTTATAGGTTGGCGTTTGCGCAGATTGTACCGTGGCATAGGCTCCGCCTCCGTTGCTTCGGTGGTGTCCCGGTTGATTTGTTGAGTAGAGCCGGGGTGTTTTTCTTGAATTTTAAGAGATTTCCAAATTTTTGGTATGTTGAGAGCGTCGTCTCGCTTATTGAGCTGTCCGTTCTTTTCGATTTCTAGGGCTTCTCTGATTATGCGAGTTTTGTAGTGGTATACTGTGGCTACGTGTCTAGCGTTGTTGAAATCGATGGAGTGTCCTGTTGATAGGTGGTGTTGGTAGAGTGCTGCTGTAGTCTTCTTCGTTCTGATGCTGTTCTTGTGCTCCTGGATTTAGTTGAAATTCGTCTATTTGTTTGCCCTATGTATGATTTTTGGCAGCCGCCGCAAGGTATGCTGTACACTCCTTGGTTTCCAAACTTTACTTTGTCCTTTGGATTTCCGAGTACTTGGGCTAAGGTTCGCTGTGGCTTGAAAATTGGCTTGATTTGATGCTTCCTTAGGATTCTGCCGACTTTGTAAGTGACTCCCTTTATATATGGAAGTATGACTTTTTGCATGTTATGTTCTTCGTTGTTTTCTGGTTTCGTCCTTGTTTGTTTTTGTCTATTGATTGCCTTCCTAATGTTGTTTCCAGAGTAGCCATTTTGTTTAAGGGCGTTTGTTGTTTGTTTTATTTCTTCTTGCCTTTAGGTAGGCTTTGTTAGGCGAAGAGACCGAGATATCAATGTATTTGCCACTGACTACTTTCGTAGTTATATGAGTGTACGACCTTACCCCAAAAAATTTGATGAACGGTAAAGTGCGTACACCCATGCTTCCTGAGCGGACGCACTTACCCCAATTTGAGTTTGTTTGTTTTTCAGAAGTATGCAGCAAACATGCCACTTGTATATAAAAGAAATTCCCAAAGGGCTACACATTACACCCAGGAGCAGCTGCTCGAGGTCATCGAACAAGTTAAAAGTCGCACATTGTCCATGAGAAGAGCATGCTCTATTTACAGAATTCCATTATCGTCACTTGCTGATTACGTCAAAGGGCGGAGGGGCGCGAAAAGCCGTAAACTCGAAAGAGACTTGGATATCCCATTCGAAGATGAACAACAAATTGCTGATTCCATCAGAGCAATGGAAAAGGGTGGATTAGGCTTGACAATGTCGGAATTGCTTGAGAAAGTTGGAGAATACGTGGCAAAGAACAAGTTGAAAACCAGATTCAAAGATGACATTCCGGGTCCTGACTGGTTCATCGGTTTCCGGCTGTCGATTAAGAAGCCTCAACCTGTGGAGATGTCCAGAATGAAAAGCCTGGATCCGTTCGTTATCAACGAATATTTCGCGATGCTGAAGAGTTTGATTATCGCACTTGGCCTTCAAGATAAACCAGATCAAATTTGGAACCTAGACGAAACAAGTTTTTGCATCGACCCTAAAAAAACTAAAATTGTTGGTGCCATTAGACATGCTGCAGCACGAACAATCAGCACACCAGGAAGAGAAAATACGACCGTTTTGATGTCTTGCAGTGCAGCTGGGTCAAAAGGCACACCACTCGTCATCTTCAAAGGGAAACACGTTTACGACGAGTGGACTGCTCCGGAGGAAGAGTCCAAAAATCCAGAGATTGTTTACGCTGCTACAAAAAAAAGGCTGGATGGAATCAGAGGTCTTTCAAAACTATTTTACCAAAGTTTTGATTCCAAACTTCATAGCTAAGCGCCCTATTCTCTTGGTGTACGATGGTCATGCTACGCACATTAGTATCAGTCTAATTGAAGAGGCTATGTGGGAGCAGATAACTACCTTGAAGCTTCCTCCACACTCCAGTCATCTGCTCCAACCTCTAGATGTCGCCGTCTTCAGACCAATCAAGGACCACTAGTGAAATGGCAACGAGAAAATCCGGGCCAGAAAATATTTAAAAAAATCTTTTCGACGCTGGCTAAAATCATATGGCAAGAAACAGACCCTGTGATAATTCAAAATGGGTTCAGGAAAGCCGGTATACATCCCTTCAATGATCAAGTTATAGCGCCCGAAAAGTATGATCCCGTAGTCTATAGAAAATGGCAGGATAGTAGAAAATTTGTTCATGTGACAGCGGAAGATGAAGCTGAAGATGAAGAAGAAACTGTTGATCCACCGAATAAAGAGCCGTCCCCTGGTCCATCAGGCATATCAGCCAAAAACCTTCACTCTGATACAAATAAAGTCATAACATTCGTGCAAATCTTAGCCGAAAGCATTAAATCTGTTGATAAAGGCATTGAAACAAAAAAGCCTAAGAAGAGAGTATCAACTGGAGCTGAGGTCATAACAAGAAATGATGTCTTACTGCGTCTGAAAGAAAGTGAAGAGGCACAAAAAATCAAAAAAAAAAGGAAAGGAAGAAAAAATAAGAATAACAATGAATCTTTAGCTTCGGACAGTGACGAAGACATTGAACAAACGATTGAATATACAGAAGAAGACTCAGGCGATTTGAAAGATATACGTAAGGAAATAAGTGAAGAGAACGCTAATCTACATAAAGTGACGAGGAGCTTATCCGAATTGTCTGTTGACAACTGGGTGTTGGTTAAATTTACAGGAAAGAGAAATATTAAATACTATGTGGGAAACGCAGTAGAAATCAATGGTGAAGAGGTAGAGATTAAATTTTGTAGAAAAAGTCAGTTCTTCAGAAAAAATCAATATTCAAGTTTCCTTTTGTTGACGACATTTCCACTGTGTCCAAAACTGATATTGTGAAGCTATTACCAGATCCAGAGATAGGAAGACGAGGAGAAATATCTTTCCAAGTAGCATTTACAGGCTATACAGTAGAATAAATTTCCCAAAAATGCATTTTTTTGTTCTAAGTTCGTTAGTTTAGGCTTGAAAAGTTATTTTTTAATTTTAGGTTTATTAGTTTTAGCCTCAAAAAATCATTTTGTACTTTAGAGTTTCTCAGTTTGAGCTTTGTTCTCATTTTTAGGATTAGGTAAAATTTTAATATTCTGTTGTCTATAAGTGAACGAGTTTGTAACTTTTATTATTAAAGATATCCTAAATCTGAAAAAAGAGTTTCATTCAGAAAAAAACGAGCAAAACGCTCTTGCCCCACAAATTAACATGTTGAGCTCATACACAAAGTTAAACGCAAAAACGCACTTACCCCATTTGTGGAGGGTAAGTGCGTACACTGACATAAAAAAAAATATATATTTTTTTCAACTATCAAGAAGAAAAGAAACATTTTGAAATAGTCAAAATGTCCACACATAGAAAAGAGTTCTCAAACTGAGGGAATTGACGTTATTCCAAGAGCATATTGACTTTCATATGTGGCAAAAGAATATTACTTTGTGTCGAGAGAAGTATTTCTTCACCTCAGCGGATTCAAATAAAAAAAATATATCTGAACTTCACATGTTCTTATGGCGAGGAAAAGTATTTCAAAATAAATATTTATTTCTTCATAAGGAGAGGAATGATCTGAACTCGCTGTTTTTAGATCAAGAGATCTTTTCTATGTGTGTAGTCCTGAATATGTGTGTCTTTTAGGCAAAAAAAAATTCGTAGGTCACCGGAAATATATAGGGAACCTTAGAACTGCCTATATTTGAACTATGTTAATTTCGTATCGCACTTACCCCAACTGACCTTAGGTGTTATTTCTGTGGAAGTAATAAAAGGCACCTGCGCAATTTGTGTCCTGCAAGGAATGCGATGTGCAGCGATTGTGGAAAACAGGGACACTTTTCATAGATATGTAGTAAAAGCAGATTAAAAGCATTCTCAGCTTTACTCATTCCATTTTCAAAAATTCTCGCTGCATCTCCAGAAAGTTTAGCTAGGTGGGTCATCAAAGTCAAAATTAATGACTTTACTGCTGATTCTTTAGTTGATACAGGAAGTTCAATTCAATTTCTAAAAGCTTCTGATCATGTATATCTCCACCTGTGTTTCCAAGTACTGGATACATATCCAAGGCCTCTACTGCCTTACAATCTCCTATATCAGGCCACTGTTTTGTTGATTTGAAACTAAACCATCATAAATATGCAAATCTTCGTTCCAATCTAAAAGTACACTTTGCAAGGCCAAAACAACCTTTAGTAATTGATTTACCTTCCGTTTGTTGTTTACCTTCATAAAACCCCCAATTTTATTTTCAAATTTGTCAGCAGACTGCAGGCCAATTGCTACCAAATCTCGAAGATTCTCACACGAAGATGCAACATTTATTTTAAGTGAAATTAAAACCCTTCTCTTGAATGGAATTATAGAAGAAAGTAACTCTCCATGGAGTGCACAAGTTTTGATAACAAAAAATGAAAACCATAAGAAGAGGATGGTGGTCGACTACTAACAAACTATCAACAAATTCACGCATTTAGATGTGTATCGTCTTCCAAATATTGAAGACATAGTCCGTGTGGTGGCTAAATTCGATATTTTTAGTACCATAGATCTTCAAAGCGGATACCATCAAGTCCCTATACGTGAGGACGGAAAACTTTACACCGCTTTGGAAGCCGATGCTACGTTGTACCAGTTTAAAAGAATACCTTTTGGCGTCAACATGTGATTGATTATATCATAGAATCTGAGGGTCTTAAAGAAATATATGCTTATTTGGATGACATAACCGTTTGTGGGCGGAACCAACATGAACACGACAAAAATCTTCAAACTTTCTTATCTATAGTAAAGAAATATAATCTTACTATTAACGAAAGGAAGAGCTCGTATTCTGTGAAATCCATTAAGCTTCTTGGGTATCTAATTGAAGACAAAATCTTAAAACCAGACCCTGACTGACTTGAACCTTTGCTAAAACTTCCACTTCCTACTGACACATCCTCATTAAGAAGAGCGGTTGGTATGTATGCTCATTATTCAAAATGGATCCCTTTTTTTTCTGAAAAAATTCACCGACTAGTTTGCTGTAAATATTCCTTTTGAAGACTTCGAGAGGCTTAAAAGTGACATTGCCCGATCTGCTGTTGCGTCTATTGAAGATAGTATTCCATTTGTCGTCGAAACTGATGCATCTGACCATTCTATTGGTGCTTCTTTAAGCCAAGATGGGAGACCTGTAGCATTTTTCTCCAGAACGTTAAGTCAAAGTGAAAGAGGCCATTCATCCGTAGAAAAAGACGCGTATGCTATAGTTGAATCCCTCAAAAAGTGGCCTCATTTTTTAATTGGCCGTCATTTTCAACTTATCACTGACCAAAAATCTGTTTCGTTTATGTTTAATGCAAGGCATAGCAGCAAAATAAAAAATAAAAGAAAAATTAAATGGCGTTTGGAGCTTTCTTGTTATAGGTACGAAATAACTTATCGCCCTGGCAGTTACAACACCGTTGCTGACACTTTTTCACGAGTTTGTGGAACCAGCAGAGAGAAAACACTGTACGATTTACAGCAATCATTATGTCATTCTGGGGTCACGAGAATGATACGTTGGATACGATCTATAAATATGGCGTTTTCAGTAGAATATGTGAGGTTAATGATTGCATCTTACCCAATCTGGACAAAGTTTGTTAAAAATAATGGAAGCTCGGAAATGTCTGAGGCTTTAGATACTAGAGTTTCTCCAGGTCGATTTTCTGATAGAGTTTTATCTCCACGGGGAGCTAAGTGCTTTAAGGAAACGGTTACTTCTCGACCATCTTCACTGTTATTGTTAAACATAATGGAACTCTTAAAAAAGCAACTTCTCCTTTTGAAAGAATAAGTCTAGATTTTAAAGGCCCACTTCCCTCTTCGACACGAAACAGATATATTTTAACTATCATTGACGAATTTTCTCGTTTTCCTTTTGCCTATCCTTGCCCCGATATTTCGGCAAATACAGTAAAACTGTGTTTAAATAATTTGTTTTCTATATTTGGGACGCCCAAATAAGTTTATTCTGATCCAGGATCATCATTTATGTCCTATGAATTAAAATAATTTTTATACTCTAGAGGGATAGCCTCCAGTAGATCTACACCGTATAATCCTCAAGGGAATAGGCAAGTTGAACGATTTAATGGTATAATTTGGCAAGTTATTTCTCTTGCCTTGAAATCAAGAGATCTAAAAATACAACAAATGGGAAGAAGTTCTAGAAGTCGCTCTTCATTCAATCCGTTCTCTATTGTGCACCGCTACTAATTCTACTTCTCATGAACGCATGTTTTTTCATGCCAGAAAATCCACAAATGGGACAGCTATTCCATCTTGGCTTACAACTCCGGGAAACAAGATCTTCATGAAAAAGAATGTTCGGAATTCCAAGTACGACCCTCTCGTTGAAGAAGTAGACTTGGTAGAGGCAAACCCCGAGTATGCCTTGGTTCGACAGTCAGATGGTCGAGAAGTAACCGTTTCCTTAAAGCACTTAGCTCCCCGTGGAGATACAACTCTATTAGAAGAAACTCGACCTGCAGAAACTCTAGTATCTAAACCCTCAGACATTTCCGAGCTTCCATTATTTGAACATGCGGACCCTACTCCATTACCTCAATTACATTCGGATGAAGAACCGTCAAACTCCGAACTTTCATGCGACTCCAAGGTACTTATTGATTCTGTAGTCAATAATGATCAAGAGAGTCCATATCCAAAGCTTAAAGAACTAAAGACAGATAAAATAAATGCTAGTAGGTTAAGAAGACCCCCAAGGTACTTAGAAGATTACGTTCAAAAATGAAGCTGGGGAGAATGTAATAGATTCAAAAGTCCCTGTATATTTATTTTACCTTGATCCCTTACCTTTAATTGTTCTACCTTATTTAGTATTTTAAGAGTCTAGAGAGCCAGCGTCCACTTTGCCTCCCGAGCTTCCGCATGCTCAAAAAGCTAAAATTGAAAAGAATTAGGCAAGTCCGAGTTCGACGGAAATGATCCGTCGGGGGGTTTTCGGTGATGAGACGACCGAATCTGGACATTAGAAAGTCGATGCCCCTAGGGGCGAGGCTGTGCGAAAGAAAAAAGGCGATTTGACTTCCGAAAGGGTTGACGTTCTGCAGAGATGTTCGGCGGGCGCCCCTTAAACCGCTAAAAATATTTTGGAACCTAGGGGCTCCATTTAGTCGTTATTTTGCGACGTTCAAAATCATAGTTTTGGTCAATTTTGTTCGGCGGGCGGTCCTATACACGAAAAAAACATTTTTGGGACCTAGGGGCTCATTTAGGGGCCGAGAAAATTTGACGTCCGAATGGGTTCAAATTCGGGTTAGGGGGTTTTTCGACGATGCCGAGTTCGAATCTGGCGTCAGCGGGAACCTACCGCGAATAGGTTCCGCGATAGGAGCCGGACGAGGTCGAATTTTGATGACGGACGAACGAGACCCTCCAAAGAGCACCCTCACACATTTGACTTAAAAAAAAATTCTGCGTGATTTTCGATCCGACGAACCCATTTCCCGTAATCGGGCCCCATCGATTTCGAAAACGGAAAATCGCCATTTTGAACGACGTGTAGGATTTCTAAAAATTTAATTTTTACGTTAATGACATGTAAATGTGGGGTACATTTACATGTCATTAATCGATTCATGGTCATGAAAACGGGTATTTTCAAAAAAAATCGAAAATCTCAGGGGTATATGGCTTAAAAAATCGAGATTTTCAGAAAATTGGCCATAATTCGAAAACGGTAACAGTTAGAGGTAAACTTTAAGTGAGAAAAATATGGGTCTCGTCGGGTACTATAATGTGTCGTATCCAGTTTGATAGTACGACGTTTCGTTTTTTTTTTTAAATTGACGAAATGTGATTTTTATATTTTCGCCTTTTTCTTGGTAACGAAAAGAGGTATCTCAAATCAGTTTGCGCCAGTATTTGCCTCGTTTTAAGGTCCATTGAAAAGTTCCTATACAGTTTTTCGATAGGAGTTCAAATAAGGTAGGTATTAGATAAATGTAAAGTTCGTCTGAAAATTTTAATTTTTCTGGGATCTGAAATTCTTTGTAATGGGGAACGTGAGCTCGGAATAGAACTCGTCTTTAGGCAAGTCCGAGTTCGACGAAAATCAGCCGTCGGGGATTTTCGGTGTTGAGACCACCGGACATTAGAAAGTCGGCGGTGGCTTAAAAATATTTTGGAGCCTAGGGGCTCCATTTAGAAGCCGATGTTTTGCGACGTCCAAAATCATAGTTAGATTTGTTTGGGTCAGTTTGGGGGGCGGGTTAAGTGCGGGTTAAGTTTGGGTTAGCTTGGGCTAGTTTGAATTAGTTTGCGTTAGTTTGGGGTTTGCGTTAGTTGGGTTAATTTGGGTTAGTTTGGGTTAGTTTGCGTTAGTTTGGGTTAGTGTGCGTTAGTTTAGGTAGCGCGCTCGTCTCAATCCGCTTGTTTGGCTAGTTAAAGTTAGTTTCCATTATTTTTGCTTAATCTGGAATACGGAAGACAAGCGCACGTAGCGCGCTTGTCTTTACTTTGGTTAATTACAGTTAGTTTGGGTTAGCGAGCAATTAGTTTGCGTTAGTTTGGGTTAGTTTGGGTAGCGCGCTCGTCCATGCGAAAAGTGAAATATAACTTATTGTATTACGTGCCCGTACTTTAGATGCACTTTTTACGAAATATTTTGCGCGGAAGCTCGGGAGACAAAATGGACGCTGGCTCTCTAGACTCTTGTATTTTAACATAGTCAATGCCATCTATTATTTGTCAATTTTTGTATGTGTATTTCTTGCTAATTAATGCCTTATATCAAAAGGTCTATAAGTTACTACATGAACAATGGTGTTTCTTGAGTTATAACGTTGCCGTATTTAATGGGCGTTATATTAAAACATTTTACTATATACGTAATAAGCCTACATGAAAGAAAAAAAAATAAATTTATACCTATTAGATGTAGAAATGAGGAGACTGCTTCTTCTGCGTAGATTTCTCATGCCAATTTCAATTGTGTCTTTTGTATATACAAGCGACTTGTAAGCATTGATAAAGACACCTATTATAAGACAGCTTCCAAAAAGAATGCATCCATACGTCATAAGCGGACAGGATATTTCTGCAAATGTTGTAGCCAGATACATCCAGCGACGGATTGGTGGGGTTAAATCGTCAATACCCTAAATTAAATAGACAATTTGTAGCATCTAAATGACCTGGTATTCGATAGATAATCAAGAGAAATTTCAAAAATTGTAAAATTTTGATTGGTTAGCTCTTCGATAGTGCTAGCCCTAATCTGAGTATATTTTTCTTAATATGAATCAAATGCTGTATAATCTTATAATAAAAGTACCTTTAGTTAAATATTTTTTAGCGACAATTACATTTGAGGTTGCTAATAATTGGTCCATTCTTTAAGAACGAACTACAGCAATTTAAGTAGGCAACTTACTTCTTCTAACCACATGACTGGAAACATTATGGTCTTAAAGTCCTTTACAGCTGTTATGGAGGGAGCTTGTTGTACTCTTAAATTGAGCTGAACCCTGACCTTGCCTTCAACTGGAACGCCTAGTTTCTAAAAACATAAAAAGGGAAAATATACTTATTTGTACAATTTCACGAAAATTGCATTTGGCAACGTGGATCTGTGCGCGTTAGTGTGGAGTGTGTGTGTTGCGGAATTTCCACAATATTCACTTTAATCTAAAACCCTTCGAAAATAGTAAAAAAATTATTTAAAAAATACTATAATTATGAGAATCGAGTAAATATCCAATATCTATGTATTCATAGTTGCTGCTGCTATACGTTTCAATGTCACTGCCAAAATTAAAAAGCGATATTCAGCGGTAGAAAATCAACTAAAATATTCAGAAAAAATGTCCGAATCCAATTTAGATGTCTAAAGTTATGTAAAGAAAGCAGCGCATGCCAACTTATGATTTAGCTTACAAAAAAAAACTCATTTAAAGAAAAGAACATTAAGCATACCTAGGTCGCATTGAAAGTAGCTACTTTCGATGCAAGTGGTGAAGTAGTTGTGTTTTAAGCACGCGACTGAAGAGCGAGTGCTTAAAACACTTATTTACCGAAATATATCAAACAAGATTTTTGTGAAATTGTTATTTTATTTTAGGATAATTTATTTCATCTTTTGACCTCAAATGTCCATAATATCGTTGCTAACTATCTACTAATTGTTGTTATTATAAGAAGTATACAAACAAAAAACTTTGTGAATGTTTCAAGTTGTGTAATGAGTTACCAAATTATTATTCATTGAAAAGTAGATAATATGTGATAAGATTCTAATGATTCTAATAAATTTGATATACAAATGAAGAAGAAGTTGCGTTATGCACGCTGATTCTGCAACCGTCAAAGAAATTATACCAGAACATTTATGAAAATTTTGATATTTAGTGTGCAGATATTAAAAAGTTTAATAATAATAAATATTTAAGAGTTTAATAATAATAAAAATAATAATAATGTATTCTTAGACACGGAGAAGCTGGAATAGTGCTCACAGAAGTCATTGCACGGCCGACACCACTACGAACTCAACCAGTCCCATATTGGCAAGGAAGCCTGGAATAGATGGCTTACTAGCAGTACTCTTTTCCCAGAAACTGAGGGCTTTATGATCGCTATTCAGGATCAGGCCATCAATACGAATAACTACAAGAAGTTTGTTATTAAAGGTCCCAACACCCAATCCGGCAAATGCATAAATGGTCAACAAACATTAGATACTATACAGCATAAAACGTCTGGCTTTAGCGTGCTAGCTAATACGGACTATTTGCATAGACATAATCAAATATGCAATAATAAGTTTGGTCTTCTTAAGACCTATACACCCTACTATAAGTGCCAGCCGCAAAAGTGTTTTTATGGCAGTGGCACACACACTAAAGGGAGATCCTATGGCGGTCGACAAGGGGTGTGTGTGTGAAGATGTTGATTGACACCGTACTTGAATAGTCGTAGGTTGGAATTATGGGAAAACAGATGCCCTGGGAGTGAGTTCCACAGCGATGCAGTGCGCCAGACAAAGAGGTTCTTGTAAAGCGATGTTCTAGGTGATTCCAGTTGTACGACGAACTGGTGCGCTCTTGCCGTCTGTCGTGACTGTCTGACACGCGCTGCCAGGGACGGGATGAGGCGGGCCAAATCCTGGGAACATCTGCCGTGAAAACAGAGAAATCTCGGCCACATGTATGCGGTGTTCCAGACTATCCAGATTCCGGGTCGCCGACGAGACGCACAGCTCTTTTCTGAATGGAATCCAGCAGCTTTAGGGTGTGCTTTGGTGCACTCCAGAAGTGTGAGTAATATTCTTATTTGCGCTTTGTAGAGCAAGAGCAACTGCTGCGGTGTATACAGTTTTTTGTTGCGAAATAGCGCACCAAGCTTCTGGGAGGCTGATTTTGCGATGTTAGCAACGCGGTCATGCCAGGACATATTGCTGTTGACCGAGACACCCAGCAGTCCGATTGACGAGGATGAAAAAATGGTCGATCCTGCCATAATGATGTCAGGGCCCGCCGTATTGGCACTCTTGGTAAACGTGGCTGTTTGGGTCATTGCTGCATCGAACTGGATCAAATTTCTGTCTCCCCAAGTTAGAACTTTCTCCAGGTCTTGATTAATTGCTGTAATCTGTCCCTGTCTGCGGTGATGTCTCAGACGCTGGTAAAGGTTTTTCTGATCTAAAGTGGGAGACAAGGGTAATGTCATCTGCAAAACTGTATACGGGATTATTCATTTCGGCCAGCAGGTCATATGAGGAACAGAGTTGGTGAGTATTGCGCCCTGAGGCACGCCCGCGTTAATGGTGAATGTGTCTGAGATGTGTCCATCACCTGCAACATGCAGAAATCGGTTCTTAAGAAAACTGGCAAGCCAGCTGCAGAGAGAAGTTGGCAATCCGAAGGGCGGCAGTTTTTTGAGCAGTCCGTCATGCCAAACTCTGTCGAATGCCTTCGAAATATCCAACGCAATCGCTCGAGGCAATTGCGCAGTTGCTGATTGACTACACGTTCCATGACTTCGAAGATTATTGGAAGCAAGGCAATTGGGCGATAGTTTGAGGGCGTGGTTTTATTACCTTTTTTGGAACAGGTTGCACTCGAGCGACTTTCCAAGAAGATGGGTAAATCCCTTTTCTGTAAGACGGAGAACAAAGACTGGAAAAACCAGATGTTAGTTCGTTGGCGTAGTTCTTTAACACGATGGCAGGTATTCCGTCTGGTCCTGATGCCTTTTGCGTATCTAGTTCTTTAAGAATTTTACGAATATCAAGGTGATGAAACTTGACTTCTGCCATGGTAGTGTTGATGTTTGATATGGCGGGGAGAGCCTTGCCTTGGGAGATGTCTAAGGTAGAGTGCGATGAGAAAATTTTGCGAGCATGTTTGCATTTTCCTTGGCTGTAGTCGCCGTGATGCCACGTTCGTCTGTTGGTAGAGACGTTTTAGTAAAGTTATTACTTACTGCATTTGTTACCGACCAGAAATTCCTGGAGCCACTGGGGCATTGCAAACGTTTATTCCTGATCCTTTGAATGTGGTTGTCCTTGGTTTCGTCGATCACACGCTTGCATTCGTTTCTCGCTTCGACAAAATAATTGCGATTTTCAGCGGTCTGATTTTGCTGTCAGTACTTGTAGGCTTGCTGTTTCCTACCTACAGCTCTTTCGCATCTTCTGTCAAACCAGGGCTTTCCTTTTGATGGTAACTTGATGGAATTTGGGATGTATGCTTCCATTCCTGAGAAGATTACTTGCGTGATCTTTTCGCAGCAGACTGACGGGTCGTCAGTGCCAAAGCAGACGTCGAGCCAAGGAAAATCTAGGTAGAACTCCCTTAGATCGTCCCAGTTTGCAGAATTGTAATGCCAGATTTTGCGAAGCAATGGTGGATCCTTCTGTAGAAGTGGCAATTCAGAAACCGTTGTAATAAGTTTGTGGTCGGAAGTGCCTAATGGCGGACCAACTGTAATTGTGTACTGGTCAGGATTGGTGGCTTTGGTAGGCTCTATCGCTCGGAGGACGATAGAGACTAGATCCTGGAAGCACCATCATGTCCATATATCTACTGTGGAACTCGAAACCACCAGGGCGCGGAAGCGGAACGTGATTTGGAAAAACACTTAGCGCTTCCCAGTTCTGGTGGGGTGGTCTTTCACCGGACGATGCGAGTAGGCG